>UESW01004756.1:218776-263707 GCA_900491605.1 Calamus simplicifolius | reverse complement strand
CACAAGAAGGCTTCATTCATTCCTCAAAGCTCATCTCAAGAAAGAAACCAGAATCTCCTAAATTTTATAAAATGATCTTTCGTTGTTTTATTTACTCATTTAGGAGATTCTTGTAATTAAACCTTGATATTCTTGTGTTTGATTGAAAGGCCCCCTTGTGCCTATGAACAAGAGGCTAGCTCGGAAGGCTAGGTTGTGCAAAGCCCCCTTGTGTCTGAAAATAAGAAGACTAGCTAGGAAGGCTAGGTAAAAGGCCGCCTTGTGCCATGTAACAAGTAGCTAGCCGGGAGGCTAAAGGTTGTAATCGTTTGGTGAAACGATTGGAGTAAAATTTCCAAGGGGTTCTTAGGGAGTGGATGTAGGTGCTGGGTTTGGCACCGAACCACTATAAACTTTTGTGTTGTGATTGCTTGTTTATCTCTATTATCTCTTCACTTCACCTCACATCACTTGCAATTAAATTTTGATTTCTGTTAAATGCACATATTTGCTAAATAATTTTTAAGAAACCCAATTCATTCCCCCCCCCCCCATTTCTTGGGCTACTACATCTGGGCAACATTCTATTGTTGTTCTTTTATTTTTAAATTTCATTTACTTTTTTTATGTATTTGAAGAAGTTGTTAGGTTTGCACCTTCACATGATTGTGCTAATGTAGAAGGTCTAGATTGAGCCAAATTATTATATTTAAGGACAAATCATTTATAACCTGCATGAAGGAACAAATCTTATTGAATAGCCTTAGAAAAGTTTTTCGATATCTAAAGAAAATGTTTATTCTCTTTTTAAAGTGTCACTTAATCTCTCTTGATGTTAGACTTGATATCCTTGTGGTTGAGAGTTATGATTGGGTTACCGATTCTCTTGAGCTTAAATCGACTACTGGATATCTCTTTCTTCTCAGCGATGCTGCTATTGCTTCAGTATTAACTAAATAAACTATTATTTTTAAAAGTATCGAGTTAATAGCTCTAAACACCACATGTAATGAGGCAAAGTAAATTAAAAATCTAGTATCAAAGTTATCTTTGGTACCTAAGCTAGTTCTGGCCATATCAATCCATTGTAATAATAAGGCCATAATCAAACTAACTATAAAAGACAATATAAGAAAAGTAACGTTATCTCTTTAAAATTTGTTAAGTCAAAGAAAAATTAGCAGATAAATTAACCAAAAGACTATTTAGATGTATAATATAATCATCAAGGAGAATGGGAACCCATTAGTTAGTCACCAGCAGTAAATACCCAAACTTTGTGATTGAAGATCCCATAAAAGAAATTCAATATGCTAAAAACGAAGCTGATTAAATGATCATGTTAGAACATAATCTTCAAAGAAATATCTTCCCCCATCCCTATAATGAGTGCTCTTATAAAGTGACAAAATAAAACTATGTAAGATTGAATTATACTCTTAATGAATCGAAGGTAGGTTACCCGAAGGATATTAGTTACAAATATCCTTGGAGGATTCACTTGTGTGATAATTGTCATATTAAGCCGTGACCAAAAACTTGAGCTAAACATAAGAAATTTTTATAAATAATAAAGGTACCAAGTGTAAGGCTTTTAATATGTGCTTATCACGTAAATCCAATTAATTTTTACTATATATATAATTAGTAGAAGTCTGAGTCAAAAACCTAGTTTAAGGTCTAATCTACTATGATCTTTTAAATATATAATCAACATTAAGTGGTATTTAAGTCTATTAAATATTTTACCTATTGCACAGTGTAAGATGTTCTAAAATTATTTATTAAAATAATTTTTATTATTTTTAAAAATTTAAATTTTTATAAGAATTATTTATTTTTTTGATTTTTAAAAATAAAATTTAAAAAAATGCTCGTGAAAAAATGTGAGCATTCTGCTTATGAATGCTCACACATTTGTTGTGAGCATTGTTGCCACCGGGATCTGTCCTCCGACTCGGGCGCGGTTGGTCTCCTGGTCTGGGCTTCCTTCTGGGCGGACTTGCACAGAAGTCCTCGCGCGAGAGACGTTGGGGGTAGCCCTCCGCAGAAGACCCTCCGACGCTCAGTCAGTCAGTCCGATCGGGGAGTCTCTCCAGGGGTGGCCAATCGGGAGCTCCAGGGGAGCGCCGATGAGCAGTGGAGGAGGGAGAGAGTGAGTGAGAGTGAGAGTGAGCCAGGGGCTGTGAGCGCATACCTGAGAGAATCTGGAGTATCGTATTTATAGGCAATCACCTGGATCTTGAGCGCCTTCTGGAAGGTTCGAAGGTTGTTGGAATTCGAATCAAGCTGTTATGAAGCCGGTGGGATCCGTATCTTGTTCGTTAGAGGATCAACGGCTGGGAGGGCTCTCTGATAGCCTGAGATCTGATGAGCGCGTAGGTTCTAGGCCGTTAGTGTAGACTCTAGACCACTCCCTGATATGATTCTTTGCTTGGGATTCTGTTACACTAGGCCTGGGCTCTCCTGCATCGGGTTCCGCGGAGATGTATGTCGAGCTATGAATTGTTCGGGGAAAGCCGAGCTACGGGAAGCTCGGGGAGAGTCGAGCCACGGGTGGCTCGGAAGAGAGCCGAGCCACGGAAAGCTCGGGGAGAGCCGAGCTATGGGAAGCTCGGGGAACCGAGCTAGGGATAGCTCGGGAGGAAACGAGCTATGGAAAGCTCGGGGAGAGCCGAGCTATGGGAAGCTCGGTGGGAGCCGAGCTATGGATGGCTCGGTGGAACCGAGCCATAAGTTGCTCGGCCCATTGGACCATATTAGTCGGCTCGTTCTTCATAGGCGTAACGTAGCGGATGGGGGGATGGAGCTGATCTTAGCCCTTTCGCATAGTTATCAATGCAATGACGATTTTACCCCTCAACAAGCATGAGTAACACTCGGGCGTTAGTTTAAAGTCCTCGGTTCCCATAGGCCTACTGAGAAAGAGCTTGAAGTCCTTGGTTTATGGTGGCCTTACTATGAGAAAACCACTTGCTCTCTTTGTATTTAGTTAAGTTGCATCTTCATAAGATCTCGTTGGTAATAGAGGTTCGGACCATACCGAATGATTATATTTTAGAGACAAATTGCTTGCAACCTGCGCAAAGGTGAAACTAGTCTAAGGCATTATCTAACCCACTTGATTCAAATAAAATTTATTTTGTTTTGTTTTTATATTTTTTATTAAAATTTAAAATTATTAATATTTTAACTTCTAGGCATATGGTATCCAGCAGAGCGTTCAAAACTAAATAATATGAACGGATCCAAATGACAATAATAAATATTCCAAAACATGCATGTAATAATAATCGTTTTAAAATTAGAGAAGAAATATTAAGTGATTGTCCAAATAAGTTACGAAAAAGAGAGAAAAAAAAAGTCAATTATAGGTGGAAGAAAACATACTTCCAAGTTACCAACCATTAATTGAATATCCACTCTTACCACCAAAAAAAAAAAAAAAAAGAAACGTAAAATTCTCAATTATAGAAACAAATCTAACGTATAGATCAGCGTAACGATAACAACGGAAAGTGGGAGAAGAGGACAGGAGGCGCCCCTGTTTGCCTTTGGATTTCCTCGTCTCTCTCTCGCCCTTTTCTTATTTGAATTTTCCTCCCTACATGAATGCAATGAGCCTTCTTCGGCTTAAAACATTTTTAGGCCAGAGGGAGAGAGAGGGATGGAAGGAGGGGAGGAGAAGAGGACGCCGTTGTGGAGGGCGGAGCGGCATGGAACCGGCGACAGAGGAATTCGGTGAGCTCAATGCGAGGGGAGTTCGTGGCGAGGCTGCCGGAGAAGGTGAAGCACGGAGTCGACCCGGAGATGCCCTTCCAAATAGACGTCTCCCGGATCGAAGGCTTGATGGATGGTTGGTGCCAATGATAATAAGGCCTTGAGATTTTCTTCAAGACTGGATTGAAGTTTCCAACTTTTTGAAATATTTGTTTCATGTTTTCTTAAAATTTCAGTTATTTTACATTCATTCACAGTTGCTCCTCTTGTAATTGGCTCAAAGCTTCTGTTTTTGCTCTGGTTTTATTTGGGTCTTTTTTTTCTCTGAAACGTGGGAATTTAAAAGAAACTCGCTTCTTTATTGCTCTTCCTCCTGTGGGCTCGGGGTGTCTGAATTGAAAAGGATCTCTAAAAAGCAAATAGTCCGACGTTTCAGTGTTTGTAGAGAAAACAATAGAGAAAGAAATAAAGTTTCGCATCGCAGCTTTGTCGTATTATAAATATAACTTTTTTTCTGGAGAACTTCAGCTTCTGCTGACCACCGGGAATTCTTGATTTGGCTTGTATCTAAAAGCTCAGAAACCAGCTGTTAGGTTATTACAATTACGTGATATTAATCATCTAATGATTGTAAGAATTTATCTGACGTGTATTGGAAGAATTATTATGAGGTGCCTAATATTTGTGATGCTTTTCCCAAGTATAAGCTCGTTTCTATTTGTAATTCAGTATTGCAGTGATGGTTTTGCTTTCCAAAATTGCTTCATTTTTTATCACCATTCAGACTCAAAAGTTGATATCATTTCTGACTTTTGAATCCAGTGCCAACTGAAATAACTCCTCTCTTTTATTTATTTCAGGAGAGAAAGAATACTATGAAAAACAGTTTGCTACACTTAGATCATTTGAGGAAGTTGACTTGCTTAATATATCCAATGAATATGATGAAGATCAAGATCTTCAAGAGCAAGCCCAAAGCGAATTTGCAATGAAAATATCAAATTATGCAAATTTTGCTCTGTTGGCATTGAAGGTAATTCGTTTCACCTGGTTTCTTATTAAGCTATTAAGATTTTATTTGTAGTGTGATGTTTCAGGTTTATTATTTTGAAACTATACTTGCCGTTTCATCTAATGACTTGAATATTTATTACAAAATGCAGATTTATGCTACTATAAGAAGTGGATCCATTGCTATTGCTGCTTCAACTCTTGATTCCCTTTTGGATCTTTTGGCTGGTGGAATTCTTTGGTTCACACATCTGTCCATGAAGCATATAAACATTTACAAATACCCAATTGGCAAGTTGCGTGTGCAGCCAGTAGGCATCATTATATTTTCTGCTGTCATGGCTACATTAGGTGTGCTTCTTTTCTCTTGGGCCTTTGTACCATTAATTCTAGTTGAATGTGTTGCATCTTAAACATGACACCTTGAAAGGGACTACTGGATTTTAGTTTCTAATATTTCAGACTAGTTGGAGATCTCACCCATAACTAGACATATGCACGTAATAATACGAAAATATAGAGAGTCACCTGCAGAAACTTTTGGCTAATTACACCGGACATGGACATAGAAGTTGTGTGGGATGTAAAGAAGCCTTTTATGGTTGAGAGACAAATAAACTTTGAGAGAAAAAAGAATCAGGTAACAAGGCCAATATAGGCAGAATGCGACCACTGTTTATGAATGAAGTTTGTACTAATGTTTTCTCAGGTCATTCATATTTAAAAGTGGTTCAATGTGAGTGAAGGCCTACCGCCGTTTAATGATTCTATATATATATATATATAACATACTATATCATACCACCATTTAAATAAACCCAGAAATGGCTTCATGATTTATATACTATTCATGGTTCTTACAAAGATGTTATATATAAACAGAAATGCTATTTTTCTCATATTTCCAGGATTTCAAGTTCTAGTTCAAGCCCTTGAATGCTTGATAAAAAATGAAGCACCTGAGAAAATGTCCTCTACGCAACTTGTGTGGCTTTACTCAATCATGTTATCTGCCACTGTGGTAAAACTAGCTCTCTGGCTTTATTGCAGAACCTCAGGGAACAAGATAGTCCGTGCCTATGCCAAGGTTTTGCCAAAGACACTCCTTAATTTAAGTTTCTGTGGCATTTGTATTTTGATTTCTTTGACATCAATTACATCATTCCATTTTAAAGAGCTAAACATAATTGGTATTAATTAGGACCACTATTTTGATGTTGTGACCAATGTTCTGGGCTTGGCTGCTGCGGTTCTTGGTGATCACTTTTACTGGTGGATTGACCCCGCTGGGGCGATTATCCTTGCAATTTATACCATTTCAAATTGGTCTGGAACTGTCCGGGAAAATGCAGGTTTCTTTCCAAAACTCGTTCTTCTAGTATATTCAAGGTTTCCACTCTTAAGATATTTTCTTTAAGTTTCAAATCATCATGATGTTGTCAAATAATATTCCTTTATCATACTTTATACTCTCATTGGAAATGTACTTCCTCCATGCTTTGTCCATGGTGAAGCTTATTGCGTTAGCTGACCATAGGAAGTTTCTTGAATCATGTAAAGAATAATTATTGAAATTTACAAAGAAAGTTTCGTTTGAGAACTTGACCTGAAGTAGTATGGTAGGCGTGTGTTCAATGTGCAAATTTTATAAGTAATAAAAAATGTCAGAGAGATACAATATTTATTGGTAGCAAGAAATCGACAAAATACTGTGGCAGCCCCTGCTTATTGAATAACCAGCATATTTTTTAAACTTTTTTATGTGGCAAGTTCTCATCTCTCTAATATCTGAGCTTGAACTTTATATTCTTCCCTTTGTCATATGTTTGTTATATCTATGCTCTTAAATAATTCAAACATTGTTCTGTACTATTTCATGCAGTTTCACTGGTTGGTCAGTCAGCGCCTCCAGAAATGTTGCAGAAACTAACATATCTTGTTCTAAGGCATGATCCTCAAATTAAACGTGTCGACACAGTTCGAGCTTATACTTTTGGAGTCCTCTACTTTGTGGAGGTTAGTCAACGACTGTTGTTCTACCTAAGCCTTGAATAGATGAATATGAAAGCAGAGTGTATTTTTGGAATAAAGACAGTCATATGAGTACATAATTTGTTTAATGTCACTTCTATCAATTATTATCAGAAATTTGTTAGTATATATTTATAATATTAGTGATTTTGGAAGAAAACTTAGAATGAGTCGTTAATATATATTGATATTTGCATATTTTAAGCTCTCATATATAACTAGTTGCTAAACTGCCAGTCTAAGCTTTATTTCTTTGCAGTAAATGCTACAATATCACTGTTGGATATATCTAGATAACATATTTGGGAACCAGGCAACCTGTAAAATAGATATCAAACAAGATAAACCACTGAAAGGCTGGCTTTGTTTAAATTCATTGCATGTTCAACACAAATGATGAAGCAATCTGAGAGTTTCTTGTGAGCCTTCCTGAAAATAAGAACATGGAAGTTTCTTTTCGATCTTCTTAGCGTCTATACTATAAGTTTTAACATGTCGCAAAGTTAGTGCCTTTTTTGCTACCATATAATATCAGTTTTTTCTTTCATTGAAACCCAAATACTAAATCTAACTGAATAATTTTAAGATACAGAAACTATTTACAATTCTTTAGTCTTAGAATAGTCCAAACCTGTTTATGTATGATGCCATAATTCAAAACACAGAAATCCAATTGCTATACTACGAGCATAACTATACAATTGCTACACATGAAGCATAACCATGCAATTGTGATTCAGAAAACTAGGTCTTGTTGCTGGTTATAAAATAACATGTGCATATTGTTTTATACAACATGTACTTTATTTGTCATATTAAACCAATGCCTCACATGAGGCTATCTATATCAAGAACCACCATAAGTGAGAGATTTGTGGTCCCCTCTCAATTTTCTTCACAATAAAAAAAAAAATTATGCTAACATATATCTATATATTACTTACATAATATATATGTATATATAGGAATTTCAAATCTTGTCCATACATCATATATCCCCACTATTGATATAACCATATTTATCACATTTTTGGGGATCCATTTCAATTTATATTTTGTCCTTGGTCATTTGCTATGCAGTGCAGATATGTTTTTGCAACTAGTTCTTTTGGGAATGAAAATGTTGCTTAACATGTTTGAAGAACCAAGTACCACCGCAGCATAACATTGCTGCTCTTTCTTAGTAGAGTTTTGTGATATTATATTTGTTGCATTCCAACCCAACTTGTTTGTGCTTTATATTTTGGGACAGGTTGACATTGAACTTCCAGAAGATTTGCCTCTGAAAGAAGCACATGCCATAGGAGAATCACTCCAGATAAAAATTGAGGAACTTCCAGAAGTTGAACGGGCATTTGTACATCTTGATTTTGAATGTGACCACAAGCCAGAGCATTCTATTCTTATCAAGCTGCCCAGCAGCCAGCCTTGAGAGGAGAAATGAAGGTGTACACATATGTATATGTGAAAGATGAGCTTGTTCCCCGTCAGACAAAATTTCAGCTGTTTGAAGCCAAGACTCATTAATGGCGCCAACTTGTTGAGTATTGTGTGTTTTTCTAAGAGGTTTAACAACATTAAAAGTTTGGAATGAGAAACCATGTAAAAAGACCACTGATCATCATGGATTCAACATTGTATATCGTAAGTCAAAATGTTTGTTTAAGGGCGGGCAATCTTGGTCTTTTGTAAAAGAAGATTGAAGTTTATATCGGCCTCTATAACTGAGGTGAGAGATCTCAAGAAAGTCTTGAGAAGACATTTCCCACACCGGAAAGTGCCGCCCACTTCGCATCTCATTCATGTGAAAATGCCACATACTAATTCACTTTCTATTTTAAATAATAAATGACTAAAATGTTAGTGTAGTCTTTTATTTTATTTTAAAGAATAATTCAGTAGGAGGTGAAAGTTTATAGACTTAAAAGGATGCTCCGTAGAATTACTGAAATCACAGAGACAGAAGTTGCAATTGTACTTGATATATGCAGAACCTGTCACCATGTAATCTAGGGTTTCCAAGTTTATGCAAGACAACAAATAAAATTTGAACTAACATGTGCACCAAATTCCATTAAAAATTAGCAATGATAAGTGCATCATCGGCTTTAATCTTCCGCTGCTTGTGAATATGGACTGCAAGACCAAAAACTTATCAATCATGACGTGTGTTCACTGTCAATTGGCCCCCGCCAGAACTTTTTCATTTCCTTGGTCAATGTTTAATAACAGAATAGTCGGTGCTATGGCACTTGGAACGCATGCCTTAATGTTTCCGCATTAAAACAAGAACCAATAAATTATTAGAAATCTGACGCCTTCTCACTGATGTTTGGACTGTGTTTCTGGAAATGGATCTGTTACAAATTCCTCATGAGCCAATACATAAAAGTTCCATAAGAAATTAAAAATTGAGGTGTATTATCATTGGAAGTACAAAACTGCCACCACCTGAAACCTTAGAAAATTAACTACCAACAGAATCCATGCTTGCACAAATAAAGCTAGATACTTTGTCCTTCCTTTCCTATTCACATCTTATTTTTGTTGGGCCTATCTGGTTCTCACTAGAAGAACCATTCTGCTACCTCGGTAAGATGCCCTCCCGTGGATTAATTGATACACTGCAAAAAGGCCAAGCGGAGATCAGCACCATGGAAAGAAATTAAAAGGACATAAGAAAAAACTGATAAGAGAAGTCAAGAAACTTAGGCATGTAAATGTTAATTGAGAAAAAGTCAAAAGTGCTGCATGTCACCACGGAAGAGAAGTTGTTCACTCTGAATGCTTCTTTTGATAACAAAAGTCTGCTAGCAGCCAAATGGAGTCATTCTAGAGTGCAGGAACCAATATGCTCCTTTACATCCTGGGCCTCAAAGATTATATATGATTGTGTATAGCTTAGAAACCCTTCAAATATATCTTAAGTTTTAAATAATTCACCAAAATATAAACTATTAGCTCCATCATGAAATATGCTTGATGCCTGAGCATTAATATTAATCATGGTGCATGTTCTTGTTTCTATGACAAATTAAATGACTGATATACATACTAGCAGTTGGAGGAAAAAAATATTGTGACAATATAGAAAACGAGAAAAGAAATTGAACTAGAACATATTGACTTTATTGTTGCATTATCTTGATAAATATGTTCATGATAAAGATCAATTACAATATTAAGGATCTTTTTTTACTATCATATTGTGAACTTCCTGAACCTCTACTATCTCATAATTTTTTTCTTCTTCCATTAAAAAGATCCTGAACTTCATTGACACAGTTCCTGATGCAATGCACTCTTTCTCTACATTCACTACACACAAAGTTCAAAAAATAATATCAAATTTATCACAACCAAAAATAAACACTCAACAGAATTTAATGATCTGCATGCCTAGTTCTGGCTGTCCATTTTCCCCACCCTAAAAAGAAAAAAAAAAACTTCCATATCATGAAATTTATTAGGGTTGCACTACTTGAAATGATCAACTTCACCTACATCTAAAATATGAGTTTTGTATGTAGCTAGTCCCAAGCCTAGATAAAGGATGAGGGTTGCAATAGGTTGAGATAACCAGCGTAAAATTGTATTCGCACCTTATGAACAAGTGCTTGATGTTACTCGATCTGGCTGTGCATAAGGAGGGAATTTGTCTCGGCCTATGGACTTTTGGGCAGAAATGCATGAATGCAAAAACTCAAACATGCATATCGAAAGACAGCCAAAAAAAATGATGCATAACTCAAAAAGGTTATCAAATTAGTGTATGCATTTTACTGAGATCTGTACAGTCTGGGCTTGACTACAAAAGATTAAAAGAAGGAAAAAAAGGCAATTGATAAATATGCAAAACCAGTAGTGGCATTGATTGAGTGGCAGTAGTAACTGTTTGTACCAACATATAACATCATCGCTAGGCCTCACCCTGACTACTTTTGGTCAGTGCATGAATCCCTTCACCAATCATGTGTTAAAGACCGTGTGTAGAAGAATGCAGAACAAAATTTTATTTTTAATCTGGTGACTAACAGAAGTGCAAGGTTGATAAATATGAATTTATGAGTAGAATCATTTGCAGCATGCAAAATGAGAAGCAAAAAGAGTTGATGCCAGAATGGTTCAGACCCCAAGATTTCATAGGCTGTTACATGTGATAAGCAGCCTCAGTGCATGTTGAATTCTGAGTAGATTCATGTAATTAGCAAAAATGCATTTTGTTCTTAAATCCATATCATATGGAAACAAATTCAACTACTACAATAAAGAAGTAATATTCAACAATTGTTAATTCACTGTGTCCTCCAATGAGAGTTTTGGATCTCACAATCCAAACTGGATCCCTGGCAGGCAATAACCTTTCAGGCTCCAGCAAAAAGCCAATATGACAATAAGAATCACTTCATTTTAGTCGTAAATTGATGATGTCTTCTAAGAGCAGATGTTTATTCATTATCCAAAGAGGGCTGCAATGACCTAGAAAACGGCAGTTTTACTGAAAGTAAAATCCCCAACATACTTCATGTCAATATGATATGATATTTTGGCATCCTGGTCTTTATGTTTCATATCAATCTTAAGAAACATCTTCTGTAACATTCAAGGTTTCTGGGGAAGGGAAAAAAGTAAATGACCCATGCAACAGAGGTATAGGATTAACAGACCCTGAGAGTCAACCAAATGCCTTGAGTGAACCTCAGATGCTTTTAATAACACAGGAAAAAGAAAAGAAACTAGTAATTAAAAACTATATTGGAGCTTTGACTAATTATTTTTAATTCACTTTAAAGTTTTCCTGTATGACAACAACAACAACAACAAAGCCATCCCAAATTAGTTGAAGCCAGCAACATCAATCCTTTTTTTTTTCCACTTGGTTTAGAGCCATACTTTCAAACATCAATCACTTTGTATTGCTCTTTGTTCAATTTATTCAAAAAATTGAAATGCCAAAAATACCAAATATAAATATTTAATTCGTCTTTTTTTCCCTACTGTTACATCTGTGAAGCAACCGAAATTTGATTTTGCTAGCCTCTCAGAAATGACCAGCTAGTCCGACACAGTAATGTACATCATCAAATAAAACTAGATGTCAACCAACCCAATATATTGCTTTCATCGACTGTACTGACCATGTGTTTTGCCTCTTCCTCATCGAGTATTACACCTACAAGAAAATTTATGTATTCCTAAGAAAAACATAAAAAATAACCTTCACAAAATCCAGTAGCCTTGCTACCCCATATTGTTTTATCTCTTCATGATGAGTGATCTCTGATTCTCTATGGTTATCATAGGATCCATAAGACTAATCTTCTCAGCAGTCTCATATTTTTTCTGTATAAATATATTGCCACCAACTTTAGCAACTTGAAAGGAAATCCACCTAGTTAAACAAATAAAGAAGTGGTTGACTAATAACAAAATTCGAGATTCAGGCCCTGTATTGCCTGTATGAGCTGTATGATGCCAAAACGTCACAAACCAAGATACATATATGTGCATGTGAGTATTGAGAGGGTACTCATGCTGATGGTGTTCAGGCCTCAAACCTATTGATACCTTTGAATTGAGGATCTACATACTTGACCATCATTTATAGCTAAAATACTTAAAAAGCAAAAAATTTGGAAGTTATTCATCTACATGGACATAAAATGAACAACAATAGAGTTATCATGTTAAAATAGATGATAATATACATAAAGTTTGGAATCCACGTTTTTTTAAATTTCAAAGCATGTATAAACCAATCAATTAGTTCGGGTGCTTCTAAACCATAAATCATATGAAAACATTAAATCAAGCCATTAAAACTGTCCATTTTAACCAATTGATGCATAGTCAACTGACCTGTAAGCATTAAATTTTGGTATAGATATTTTACATGTAACTAGTTGATGCAAACAGAGCTACACTCAAGCATGATTGGCATTCTCGTGATCCTTTGTCTCTTTCAAACGGCCAACTTGTCAGATTCGTAATCTCAGCATACCTTTCTATTTGATGCAAATGGAGCTACACTCAAGCTTAATTGGCATTCTCGTAATCCGGTCTCTTCCAAGCGGGCCAACTTGTCAGATTCGTAATTTTGGCATACTTTCTATTTGTGGGAGCATGATTTCTAGCCATTCTTGAAGCCACTTGTCAGATTTATAATCTCGGCATACTTTCCAATTTGTGGATGCACGATTTCTAGCCATTCTTGAAGGCCAACTTGTCATATTCATAATCTCGGCATACCTTCCTATTTATGGGCATCATATATGTAATTTGTGGGCACCTTTTGAGGGATGATATTTCTAGTTACTTTATTTGTTATTTCTGAATATTTTCAGCCATTTTGGGGATTAATTTCAGCTTGAAAAATGCCATTATGGATTTCTAAGTTAGCAAGCCCGACTCCTAAATATTGTAAACCCTTTGGTTTTATTGTAGAGATATCAAAGATGTAGTGTTTTGAGGTTTTTGTGTTCTTCTTAAAAGACTCTTGAACTTATCATGTTAATTCTTGTGGCGTTCAAACAATTGACTTATCATCTATAGTTCTTGAGCGTTATTGAAATTCTAGGTGTGGCGTCTTCCTATCCTGGTCTTTAGTTCTTACCTTGCTAGGTAAGAGGTTAGGGCTCAACAAACTTGTGTTTTGAAGATCTTGGATTTCGATTCCAGATTTGGTATCAGGTTTCGTAGCCTTGTCGGCGAGGTTCATATCATTTGGTATCAGAGCTTTGGTTCTAAGGCAAGTTTAGTTCAACAAACTTGTGCTTTCAAGATTCTAAGGTTCAATTCCAAATTTGGTATCGGGTTTGTCACCTTGTCGGCGAGGTTCATATCATTTGGTATCAAAGCTTTGGTTCTAAGGCAAATTTGGCTCAACAAACTTGTACTTTGAAGATCTTGGGGTTCGATTCCATATTTGATATCAGGTTTCGTCGCCTTTGTCGGCGAGGTTTATATCATTTGGTATCAAAGCTTTGGTTCTAAAGCAAGTTTGGCTCAATAAACTTGTGCTTTGAAGATTCTGGTGTTCGATTCCAAATTTGGTATCGGGTTCGTCGCCTTGTCGGTGAGGTTCATATCATTTAGTATCAGAGCTTTGGTTCTAAGGCAAGTTTGGCTCAACAAACTTGTAATTTGAAGATCTTGGGGTTCGATTCCAGATTTAGTATCGGATTTTGCCGCCTTGTCGGCGAGGTTCATATCATTTGGTATCAGAGCCTTAGCTCTAAGGCAAGTTTGTCTATCCTTTTAATTCTTGTTTTCTTGATATCAAAAAAAATCATCAGATTTCGCTACAAATTTGATTTATCTGATTTTTTTTTTAGCTTCTAGATTTGCTACTTGAATTCCTTTTTATTGTTGTTTGGCTAGTTTTAAAAGAACTCAAAAAAGAATTTGAGTAACAAAAAAAAGGTGAGAATCAAAACAAAAGGATTTGAGGACAAATCCTTTCTAAGAGGGGGAGAATGATGCAAATGGAGCTACACTCAAGCATGATTGGCATTCTCGTGATCCTTTATCTCTTCCAAGCGGGCCAACTTGTCAGATTCGTGATCTCGGCATACCTTCCTATTTGTGGGCACCATATATGTAATTTGTAGGCACCTTTTGAGGGATGACATTTTTAGTTACTTTATTTGTTATTTTTGAATATTTTCAGCCATTTTGGGGATTAATTTCAGCTTGAAAAACGCCATTATGGATTTTCAAGTTAGCAGGCTCGACTCCTATATATTATAAACCCTTTGGTTTTATTGGAGACATAATCAAAAATGTAGTGTTTTGAGATTTTTGTGTTCTTATTTTCTTAAGAAGACTTTTGAACTTATCAAGTTAATTCTTGTGGCGTTCAAACAACCGACTTATCATTTAGAGTTCTTGAGCATTCTTGAGATTCTAGATGTGACGTCTTCCTATCCGTAGTCTTTGGTTCTTATCTTGCTAGGTAATGGATCATGGCTCAACAAACATGTACTTTGAAGATTCTAGGATTCGATTTCAGATTTGGTATTGGGTTTTGTTGACTTGTCGGCGAGGTTCATATCATTTGGTATCAGAGCTTTGGTTCTAAGGCAAGTTTGACTCAACAAACTTGCACTTTGAAGATTCTGGGGTTCGATTCCAGATTTGGTATTGGGTTTTGTCGCCTTGTCGGTGAGGTTCATATCATTTAGTATCAAAGCTTTGATTCTAAGGCAAGTTTGGATCAACAAATTTGTGCTTTGAAGATCTTGGGGTTCAATTCCAGATTTGGTATCGGATTTCGTCGCCTTATCGGCGAGGTTCATATCACTAGTGATCAACTATGGGGATACATAATTTAATATGTAGAAGTTGACTATCTTGATAAATACACATGCAAACAAAATTTAAATGCTTGAAGACTAACCTATATATGAAATGATTTTTTAAATTTATGGCTTTCGTTAATAGATTAAAAAGGTTTATTTGAGCCATGATCTATTTGAACTACTTGAAATTTGGTTCACATGTATTACAGGGAATGAAGAAATAGATGGACAATTTGGATGATCAACTTGAAAGCCCACACCACATGTTTTGGCACAGGCTACATAAATTGATTTGCTTTTCTTCTCTTGAAAAGGAGAACTAATCCAGCCCTCTTACTTTTCCAACTACAAAATTTAAATCTAGATGATCCATTAAGCAACCACTTTGAATATAAGGAGAGAAAGAGAGAGCAAAAGAGACCATTTACACCAAGTGACCATACCCCCAATCAAAACAACTCCCAATTCAATAACCTGTTACATCCGCTAGATCCCACTCTTTGTCCATCCCTCATCCAGCATATCTGCTCTCCATCACCCCCCACTACTCAACCAAAATCCCCCTGTAACATTGGTGTCAACCAGAACCAGTGCCATGGCCATTAACAACCCTCAAATCTCGTGGACCATTATGCAAGCCTTTTATCTTGTTCTCATGAAGCAACAACCACATCAAAAGGAGCCCTATGCCTAAGGAGGTGGAGGGATCACGTGGGGGAGGTCAAGCAAATAAGGTAGGAAGAGAGGGCTTTAATAAGTGACGAAATGGTAATGATGGAGGGGAAAGAAAAGATGGGAGGATGGAGGATGAAGATGCAAGCATAAAAAGAGGAGGGGACAAGAGTAGCAAGATCAAGAGGGGGAGAGGCTGGAAGAAGGAAGAGTGATGCACTACCAAAGGCTTTTGCTTTTCTCTCCTCTCTAATGTAACCAACATTTCAATGAGCATACCACCCAACTTCATATCTAAGCTTCCAATAGTTAATCCGATTAGATACTCTCTCCTAAAAGCACAGGACCATTTCTCTCTTTACATGCACAAATAAATGTAAATATGTATATGCATGCATATATATGAGTAGATAACCTGTCCCTCTAAGTGGGCATTTGATTATTTTAAATATTTTAAGTATCAATGAGTGAGTTTGAAGTTGGTAACCTCATTAATGTGTTTTATGTAACTAAAATGATCACCATAACAAACAAGTATAAATCATCAAGCAATTGCTTAGATGGTATCACCTTAAGCATAAGGATGCAAATTCAATTCCAGGTAGATATAAGGTAGAGAGAGAGTAATTCAGGACCAGGAAAATATTTATCATAAACTCTAATAACAAAGAGCATATATCAATGAAGTTTTTCAATTAACAATAAATGCTATATAATTTGAGGGTGAAGTTTAGTGACAAGGAACCATGTTACTCTTTAAGCATTATATGTTTGTCAGCCTTGCTACTAGATTTGGCTACAAATCCAATTTGATGCTCACAGCATAGCTCATCTTACACTTGAATAATTGTAGAATGTAAAGGTAATGGTCTACAATATTTCATATCATCAGCATTCATGCTCCACTTATTCCATAGATTATTCCATAGATTATTTGTTCATGTGACATCAGTCTTAGACCCAAAAGCAATACCAAAGGTATTCTGCCATCAGATATAGGTAGGAATAGCCAAACCTCAAGATTTTAAAACAAAAATAATGTAATGGATATTTACAATACTAGGTAAAGTTAGGGCCTGTTTGGAAGACTGAAGAACCCTATCAAGAGCCTCTTATATCACAGAAGGAGAGAATGTTGTCTCAAAGAAATAGGAAGAGAAGAATCTTAGTTAATTGGGGAAGTCCCCAGATCGAGCAATACCACAAAAATAGGATACTTCAATCCATTCGGAAGGTGATATATTATACGAGCCCATATGGATCAAGCTTCTCTGTATCGGTAAAACTCTCTTTCCCCACCACACAACTTCTCCTCAAAATCCCTTTTTTTAGGCCATATATGGATTTATTCCATGGGCAAACCATCTAAGAATCTAAACGGGGCCTTCAGAGCATCTCTTCATACAGAAATAGTCAAGATACAATTACACATTTTGCTGACCGTTACAATCCCCTTAATGTTCTGCTGGTCATTACAATCCTCTTAACTTTTCACCTATATGGAAGGGCAATTCCTCTCATTATGCCTATGCACATTCTCTTTGTATTACTATCTAATGCATCACAGACTTTCTGAATTCTGAAGTAACAAACTGTGTCACGTACTCAGTTTGAGTGACTATATTAATAGTGCGTTCACTATGTGCAAACAAAACCTATAGATCTCCAAAGTTTCACAACCATAATGCCTCACGAGTCAAATCTTTGGAGGTCTTACCATCAATCACATTCCATGAAAGTTTATCCTCATGCTACTTTGCATCTCTTTGAATAACAGTCAATTGACTTATAGTACCATATTTGGTGGAATCAGATTCCACAACCAACAAGAATTGATGATGATCAATATCACAAGCTCACCCACAAACAACAATGAATCCTACCAAGCACCCCAACTTTGAGTTCTTCAGAATATCTGCCTTTGGATTAATCAAACATCAATAATGTGGCAATGTCCATGGAACAAATCCTATAAAATCTTTTTTGCACAACAGAACCCCCAAAGATGAACAAGTAAGCAAGTATGAATCAACCCCCAAAGGAACTCTAAATTTATTTGGACTAGATTGGCCAACGGAATGTTTTGATTGTTTATGGATTCAAGCAGGGGATTAAAAAGCGCATCAGGTTCCTCAATTAATCTAATGCGGAGTGGCTCAATATAACAACTCGTTCGAAATGATCAAACATCTAATATGACTCCCTGGGAGAAATGCCTAATCACCAGAAAATCAAATAATTAAACAAAAGAACGTCTCCTTTTTATTAACAAAGAACCCTAAATATGAGACAAGTTGGCTGCCATACCATGAATCGAAATCATCATATTTCCAATAATCAGCTGGTCTTGGGATCAGGCATGGGAAAGAGCCCGGCTCCGGCGGCCCCTCTCGGGGGCGAGAACCCCAGGATCTTCTGGAGATTGGTCCGGATGCTAATGGAGCAAAGGAAGTAAAGAAACGCCATAGAACAATCGGTAGGATCAGTCCCCGCAAGCCCCCGGTGACTCATCTTCAGCACAAACGGGATCGGCGAGAAAGGGAGCTTCGCCACCGCCCGGCCCTCGAACAGAGAGTTGAGGAGGCCGAAGACGACGAAGAGGACGGCAGCGACTACCCCGCCGGACTTGAACTTGGAGAGAGAGAGGTCGCGGGTAGACTCCTTGAGGCTGGTCTCGACCCGATCCATCTTCTTGGCCCGGGAGGAGGGCTTCTTGGAGGAGGCGACGGGGGCCCCGACGGCACCGCCGGCGGAGGAGGCGGCTGAGGAGGTGGATTTCATGGATTCGAGTTTCTTGGAGGCCTTGTCGATGGAGGAGCGGAGGGATTTGTAGGTGGTGGTCCGGTAGATGAGGAGCCAGGAGATAAACTCGCAGAGAACGGCGGTGCAGATGGAGATCCCTACCACTACGAGGCTGTCGCGGTAACGGAGCGAAGAGAATCCCGTCGCCATGGCCGCCGAGCTCGGAGTTCTCGAGATCGAAGAGATCTCTTGGTCTCCGGAGTCTCGTCTCTGCTCTTCTCTCGGATTGCGATCGGGTAGCGGAGTTTGTTTAGACGTCTACTTATATTCGGGAGGCGTTCAATTATTCCGTAATCATGCGTTAGTTATGATGCTCCTGCTTCGCAACCCTACGATTGCGAGCCGGGTTCGGTGGTTTCGCAATCATTCAGGCGTATTACCTCATTACGAGTATAAATAGAATTTATGTCGGTATTTCAAGCCCCGACTATAGTTCAAACGTCTTCATACCTCTAAGAAACGTAAATATTAAATCAAACTGCTGGTATTCTTGCTGCAAACGTCACCTGCCTCTAGAGGTACTTCACGTGTGGAGTGACAATTATCCTTGTGATCTCAACCTTTTGATGGATGAAACACGATTGCTAAGGTCGTGTTTGATTTTTAAAATATTATTTTTAAATAAATATATATAATAAAATTTATCTAGATGATAGCTGAAAAAATAATAATTTTACTATAAAAAAATAACTTCAGCTATTTCTGGGTTCCGTAGTGTTTGAAATAGGGATAAGAGGGGATATTCTCTTATTCCCAAAAGCCATAACTATGATAGTTGGGCATAAAGTTAACCAAAGGATAATCCATGGTTAACTATGGATTATCCCTTCATTTATTCCCTATAAAACAGGAATAGCTAGTTATCCCTTCAAATAAAAGTAAAAAAAAGTTATCCTATGGATTTACCTTTTTACATTTGATATGATCAATGGGATAGCCAAGGGATATCCCTAGGGATAGCCAGGGGTAAACTCTATCCCATACACTTATCATGGATAATATTTTTTCTATCAAACACTACCAATAATAGAGAATAAGTTCAGGAATAATCCATGGTAACCATGAGTTATCCCCTTTGGTTAACCTTTTTCAGACTTATCCTTTGTAGTTATAGGTTTTGGGTATAAGAAGGGATATACAAGGGATATCCCCTTATCCTCTATTTCAAACATAGCCTAAGGTAGTGTTTGGTTCTCAAAAAGCTATTTCTGGATAAATATACATAATAGCATTTATCCAGAAGATAGCTGAAGAAATAATCATCTTTTTAAATAAAACTTTGTCATCAAGGAAAAGCTTAGTTATTATTAGGGTTTCTAGGGAATAAGTTTAAAGGATAACCCATGTCCCCTCTGGTTAAATTTTTTCAGAATTATCCTATGTAGTTATAGCTTTTGAGGATAAAAGGAGATATCCATTGAATATCCTCTTATCTTAGGTAGTATTTGATAGAAAAAATATTATTCATGAATAAGTATATAGAATAGAGTTTATCTCTTGGCTATTCCTATGAATATTCCTTGGCTATCTCATTGATCATGTCAAATGCAAAAAATAAATTTATAGGATAATTTTTTTTACTCTTATTTGAAGGAATAACAAACTATTTCTATATTTTCTAAAAATAAATTAAAAAAATAACTCATAATTAATTATATTAATTATAATTATCTCTCTGATTAACTTTATTCTAACTATCCTTTATAATTATAACTTTTAAAAATAAAAATAAAAAAATATTCCTAAATATTTCCTGTTACAAAGACTACCGAGCACCAATGTAAAATAGCTTCCTTGTCACCGAGAAAGAAACGTACATAGGGCCTCTTATATCAAAAAAAGCCGAGGCAGAGGAGGAGGAGAGGGGCGGAGGGTGGGGTGATGGACGGGTGGGGGCGGTGGCAAAGGGTCTAGAGGATGAGGGACTCGAAGAGATGGAGAGGCAGAGGCGGTTGAGGGAGGCGCCGAGGCGGAACTAGTTCTCGACGAAGGCGGAGATCTTGGAGGAATCAAAGGTAGGATAGGGTTAGAATTTGGGGAGCAAGGGGGAGAAGGTCCCAGCCTTCAGATACCCCCTACCGGCGGTGGAACATGGCGAAGAGGGGCCAGCCTAACTGGTGCTGCTTGGCCTCGACCGGCTGGATGGCCGGTGAGTACCTTGCCCGCCGCGTTGTAGTGGGGGGAGGGTGGGAGAGTGCCGCGGTGGTGTGGCCAGCGGCCAAGAGGGCTTAGAGGGGGTTCTCGGCCATGGCTTCGAGCGAAGGCGCCCCGTACTCCACCAGGATTTCTCGATCGGTCCGTTAGATTAGTTTAGGTTAATTCTAGTTAATGAACCTAAGCCATTGAGTTGGCATAGTCAGTCCAACTTCAGCGACGTATGATGTCAACTCTATTTTAACGATAAAAATTAAAATTAAAATTAAAATTTATTTAATTTTTTAAAAAAAATTAGTGTAAAGATTAAAGCCACAGCATAAATATTAATATTGATCTCTTAAGTACAAGAATTCTCAATATCTAGCTATCTCGGCTTCTACGCTATGCTATTTTTCTTTTTCTTTTTTTTTTTTTTTTCCTTCGAGTTGATAGCAAGACCAGATGCATCTCCATCCTTCATGGTTTTATGAGAACACCCATACATACGTGCTATGCATTCACCCTGCATCTGTATTATGTGTTCACTCTTCGCTTCTCCAAAGTGTGAAGCTAGTGGCTTTATGTTAACAGAAAGTGAGAATGCAAAGTGTATCGAGATAACCGAATGGTGAAGGATATATATATAATAAGAGTCAAAACCATCTTCACTTTCTCTCGCATGCACCTCGCATGCCTAAATTAGGTTGATAGGTCAAAAAAAATCCAATAAATTGCCCGTTGTGTTTCTAGCGAAGAAAATGGGTGGTGAACTTAGAAAATTTCCAATAAATTTCATTTTTGTCCAACTTTTAAGCTAAAATCGCTTTAAAAGGGTTTGAGAAGAACGAAAGAAACACAAAAGGGTTTGAAAACAACCAAAGAAACACGGCGCTTGACTCGGCTCAGAAACATAGCCGACTCACAAAAGAATAAAAAAAAATTAAAACATACACAGCAAACAAAACAGGAAGCCGCACTTACTTGGCCCTGAAAGACAAAGAGGAGCTGATCGTTCACGGACCTGCGCACCACTCGAGTTTTAAAAAACCTACGTGACGCCATTAAAAAATAGGTGCCCAATTTTTTCCCAGTGATTAACCTGACCTGTAATAGAGTGCAACCAAGGTTAACTTCACTTGCCAACCCTACCGGTTGAGCAAAGTCCAGATTCTCCTGACTGGCACGTCATCCCACATGGTCCACTTAACCAGGGAATCGCATCTTTTAACCATTATATAACGCCCTCAAACGCTTATTTCGACAAATTACCATTATCGAACCGTTTGAATGATCCAGTCTCATCTCCCTTTCCACTCTTAGGTGACATCAAGGAAATTCATTTGAGCAAAAGAAAACAAAGAATACTGGTAGAATCTTTCAGATTAAAACACAGCTTTTGGACGGCATGAAACGCAAAAGCAAGCTCAGATTAACTGAACTCTGCTAAACGCAGACAACGTGCTCCTCATCTGTTTCAATGGTTTTTCAGTGCAAACTTTGTTTCTTAGGTGCTTTGGACCATCAGAGTTAGGCCCCCTCATGGTATATATAATATACAAAATATAACGGACTCTCAGCCCTCCCCAGCTAATTTCACTGGATGAAGATTTTACAATTAAACAGAGATCACTAAATAAAATATGGCTGCCTGCTCCATGTGCATTCTTGATGAAATTCAGGCGGTAAAACCCTGCTCCAGAGTTTAAATGTCGGTCAGGCATAAATATCACGATACAGTGCGTCCATAGCACACAGAAGCAAGATATAGATTCTTGGCCCATTTATCCTGCACATGCCCATAAAATATATAATTAACCTTTTTATTTAAAAAAAAGTCAGCTGAAGAATGTACGGATAAAGCAGCCAATATGTTTATAACTTAATCCAGACTAAAAAAAATAATGACTAATATAATGTGTTATTAAGGATGGCAACGGCCCAAGGCGACCTCTACCGATCCCCATCCTTGTTGAAAAAAAAGCCTTCCCATTCCTTGCCCACTTAAACCGTTATAATTAACGGAGTGAGGACAGGGATATCCAGCCGAAGAAACATATATCCAATGAAAACCCATTTAATCGTTAACATAAAAAAATAAAATTATTTTATTAAATTTATAATTTACTAAAAGCTTAAAAAATGATAGAAATTCAAACATATTTTACTACAATTTTTTAGTATATATATTTTTTATTTATTTTAATTTTCAATATTTAATATATATATATATATATATATATATTTAAATATATTATATTAAGCTAACGATAATGAAAATGAGGATAGCGTGAAAGAAAAAAAAAAAATGTTCCGGCCATTTACCCGTAATTTTTATGCCCGTTAAGCCGTTTAGACCAAAAATATCTGAACCCATTATTAGAAACAGCCGAACAAAAAAATTATCATCCCTATGTGTTATAAAATAGCCATTTAATTGCAGCGTGAAAGAAAAAAAAAAAAAATGTTCCGGCCATTTTTACCGCAGATTGCTGATGCTAAATTGATGCAATCATATGCCCGTTAAACCGTTTAGACCAAAAATGTCTGAACCCATTATTAGAAACAGCCGAACAAAAAAATTATCATCCCTATGTGTTATAAAATAGCCATTTAATTGCATTAGACCGACGCATAACCATCTAAAGCATGATGCCCCCATTCAGCAGTTGCTATGATTAATGTTATGATTTTTTTGAGGGGAAAAAAACTACAGCCACTTTCTCAACATTAATTGAGATTTTAGTATCAAACCACCATAAATCCATTTACTTATTAAAAAGTCGCAGATTGCTGATGCTAAATTGATGCAATCATATACTTTACCTTGACGTGAGCACTTGGGAATGCTGAGGTTCGAAGGGTCTCCTGAGTCTCATCCCCAGGCTTGCGCTTGGGCACGCTTAGAATAAGGGCAGCCTGATCCCAAGTAGCAGCCATTGAAGTGATGCGATATCCGTTATCCCAACGCCTGTGGATTCCCTCGCTTGGATAGAGAAAGTCTAATTCAACAACCTGGGGAAAACAGAGTGAAGAATATGAAGGATTTTCTGTTACCTCAGCCAAAGATGGCACACGAAAGAGCTTATAAGCTGGCAAAAGTTCCGTACTTCCCGTATGTGCAGTGACTACAAAGAATAATCTTATCTAAATTGTAGCTCAAAATCCAAGCACATGATGGGCCTAGTAAGGGCAGCAACAAAATTTAAATAGGTTCTCCATTTGGTCAAAGAAAAGGAATATCTACCTGAATTGGACCAAGGCATTTAAGCATCTTTCTTCAAGGGATCATTATGAAAGAAACAATGATCATTCTTGTAGAAAGGAACATATAGAACTTGTTTGTAAACATACTCAATTTTTTTTTTTATTTGTAGAGAAAGTAACAGATCTCTCTTTTTTGAAGAAATGGTCATTTGGACTGTGTTGGACCACTATGCCTCTGCCCTCATGGCAAAATTCTGTATGCCAGCTTTAAGCAGTAGTCTTCAAGTCAGGACAATAATGGTCCAAAATGTGAAGCACATAATTCACACAATATGTTGATGCTTTTTTTTTTTCCTGCATTCTTCTAAAGCATAACCTAACGTGAATGGTAAAAGCTGAATGCAATGCTTTATGGTTTTAGGCCAACAATAAAGACAACATTCTTATTCACCACAAGCAGCTATTCCTTAAAATAATTAAAGGTGTAAAAGTAATGCCACCAAACCTGATCACTAAAGCCGGCATTGCGGGACATGACAATGCCCCATCGGCTTCCAGAAGTTGCCATCGATGTGACATGAAATCCTTCTTTCCATTTCTTGTTTATCCATTTGAAGGGGAAAGATTCACTAACTTTGTAAGACTGCTGTGAATATGGAGTGCCTGAAAGAGTTTGATAGCAGATTAAATTAGAAATCAGATGTAAATTGAAAAGGAAACATATGGGGGGAATTCCATATATATCCAGCTGATACGGAAGAAAGGGCAACTGTAAGGTGAACACAACAATATGAAAGAACATAACCTTCTTCCTTCTCCTTTCTCCTTTCTTTCCTTTTTGAGAGGGAGAGATAAAGGGAGGAAAATCTACCCATATTATAATTACCTAGATCCCGTACTTGGGGATGCACCACCAAAGACTTAGAGCCCAGAACCCGACTGCTAAGCAAAGGGGCAGAGGCAAGCTCCAGTTCATGAAAGGCCATAAATCTCATTTGGTTGGGAAAAGTTACAGAATGTACTAAACTAGTGTCAGTTGTAATAATGAGTATTATAAATTAGATCAGAATGGAGGCAATCAATTTGACATCCTAAGACCTCAAATAACAATGCACCATCACCAGCAGATCCGAAGCCGAACTGTTCAAACATGGAATATCTCCTGCATTATTGTTATCCAAAATTCACATGGACAAGAGGCACCAGCCCATGACCTTGACATTTTAGGTCATGTTAGCATATAGGAACAAAAATTGTCTCAAATTAATGAGATGCAATTAGTCACTTGGGCTGTATTTGGATGTTACCATATTTAACTTTATTGTTTCATCCTTAATTTTTTTAAAAAAAAGTTATATTTGGAGTCTTAAAATAGTCATTGGGTAAATCATTCTGACTGTTAGGTTGTTTATAAATTTATAGACCTATTTTTTTTACGCTTTTTAGACCATTTCGACAATGTAAATATAAGTAGAGCTCACATGTGACCACATTCACAAAGAGTTACAAACGGATTACACCATAGCAGTTGATTTGAATCTACTTACAGTCAAAAGTAAAAAATTGACATCACACATTATTTTTACATGAGATGAATTGTTGTCGACTGATCTCATAATGGTTTTACATTGATCAATGTCCAGTTATGTCAATGGGAATATCAAAGAAATGAATCACAAACACCAAACAAAAGAGACTAACCTTTAGACATCACTACAAGAGAACTTCCATTATTAGCACCAGCTATAGAGCTGATATAGTAGTTTTTCTCCCACTGTTCCATAATCCATTCCTGCAGCAAAAAGTCTGCATAAATAATGGCAATGGAAACTAAAAGGTTACTAAAAGCTAAATTACATAATCTGAAATCATACCTTGTGAAGGAAGAGAGGGGACAATTCATAAACCTGAGATGTGAAACCAGTTCCTGCATCCATAATGAGTGCCCAAAGATTTGAGCATGATGCAACACAGCTTATAAGTAGACCATCTTCATTTCCTCTCTCCACATGTTGTGCCAACCGCGCATCAGCCACATTATAATGATACCTAATGCAAGTGATGAAGCCAATTTGATGTGCACACTTTAGTTTAGCGTAACTTGAAATCAATGTCAACTTATTTTGCAAACAGAAACCATGAAAAATAATGAAGTGACATTTTAGAAGAGAGGGAGAGAGAAGGGGAGAAGACAAGCTCAACTCCAGCTAGAGTCAAACAATGAGATGTAGGGACGGTCCAACAGCTACCTCACATAATTGCTGAGAAACAGACACTTAAAGGCATCCCAACAGCCAATCCAAATGGGGTTATATAACCAGACTAGAGCAAGAGATATTCCTGATTTTACATTACAAATAGCCATGTTTACAAAGGACTCACTATTTGAGGGAAAAAAGCATACTCGCTGGATAGCAGTTTGTAAGCCTTTTTTTTTTTTGTTTGGGGGGGGGGGCGGCCAAATTATAGAGAATTGACATTGATAATCATTCTTTTTTGTGAATATTATGGAGAACTGAATAAAGACCTCAAGTTTCTTTTCCCATTATGGTGAACTTTTATGACGACACTAATGCTTCATTTGGCTGCCGTAATAGAATCAAAGTAGGAATGCAATCAAGGCAAGAAAAGAATTGAGATAGGAACGGAATGGAATGAGCATAGTGATTCTATTATTTGTTTGAAGCAAGGAATTGAGCATAGAATAGAATGCTAATTCCATTCTTATGCATAGTAAAACTAGGAGAATACAATCAAATTCAGTGTAATTTTACTGTACTATCCTTATGTATAGAAAATAATTTGAAAATTTACAACATGAAGCCTTGGTTTCAATGAATTATAAATTTAATATAACTCACTTGATATAACAAGTTATATCATGATATTAATTTTTAATAATATTGTAACATTAAATTTAATATTATATTATACTGAAAGTTGTTCCATTAAATTTTATGGTGATGAATATAACATTGAAAATCTAATATTATGATATTATAATATAATAACTTTCATATAATAATATTATACCAATTCTAATATTATTATGACTGTTATAATATTATAAATTAAAGTTGTTATAATGAAAGTTATAATCCAATTTTTTATAATTATAACATTAAATTTAATATTATATTATAATATAATATTATAATAAAATGTCATATTAATTTTTTTTGGCAATGACAACTATAACATTAAATTAACAATATGATAACAATTTTGATATTATCATCAATATTAAAATATTATAATACTAAAATTTAATAACACTGATAATATTATAGTGAAAGTTGTCATAAATTTTTTTTAATATGATAACTTAATATTAGATTAATATTATATATTATGTTATATTATAATTTAATATTATATTATAACAAAAGTTTTTTAGCAATTATTTTGGGTGGTGATGGGATGCAAATTATATTAAATTTAATATTAGGGGCAGTATATTCCTTTAGGCATAACATAACAACAAAGTTGGAATAATAAGAAAAATATAGATAATGAGACAGAATGGCATTGTGATTCTTCAGTAGAGGGAATGGAGTGTCCATTTCTCTAAGTAAAGGAATTCTTATTCCAAAGGAATGGCAATTCTGGCTTTATTTTAGGTAATCAAATAATGGAATGGAATTGAGACTGGAATCGCCATTCCATCCTAATTTTGATTACATCCAACCAAATAGGCATAAGTAAAATGTCAAATGAGCATTGCCAATTAGATATCGAAGTGGTCCAAGTGAGTGGATGAGATACCAAAAGGTACACACAAAAAAATAAGAATAAAATCGTTGTGAACCAGAAGTACTTGCAGTGGGAGTGCGACTGCAGGAAGATGAGAATCAAGATAGAAGAAACACCATAAGAAAATTGTGAAGAGCATCATAATGAATTGAGAAAGATTTAGCTGATTTAGTATCATACATTAACATGATCAAAGGGCTTAGGACAAAAAATAGACCAGCTCCAACTAAGACAGTGGAAATTAAAAAAAGAAAAACATAGGGGCCTATTTGGTATTGCTTTCTTTTTCTGTTTTTGTTTTTAAAATAACAAGAAGAAAGATGTACTAGAATGGCACCCATGTGTTCCATCCATTTTGCATTTTCAAATTGTTTTGTGAAAAATTTTGGAGGGTTCAGATGCAAAACTTAATTGCATTCAAACATGAGTGAAAATAGCACCAAGGAATGGTGGAAGTTCTGTGGGAACGCTATCTTCCTTGCAAGTTCCAAGCAGAATTTCAATAATTTATAGAGAAACAAAAACAGAATAAAAAAAAAAGGCAGCAGTGCGAAGGAGGATCTTGGCAATCTATGTTCTATATGGTTATATAAAGCTCTTGTAGATGTAACTGCAACAAGATATAATAACAAATCTCTTTGGATGACAAAACACCAACAAACTAAGTTGAAAAGCAAGAACCATATACCTCTGTTTCATAGGAAGCCTGGCATTATATACCGAAATCCACTGGATGGCAGGAACTCCTAAACGGATCTTCTTCCTTAAATGAGCATCATCTTCTTCATCAATAGTCAGTCTGCCCCGTTTTTGGCCAACCTGAGAGATAATCTTAGCATGATTGCAAAATAGATCATGTTAGATACCATAAGGGATTTCCACTTCAATAGATAAAAGAAAACCAAAATAGTTTCACAAGCCATTTATCACCTTCTGAGCACCATCAGTATTTATGGGCCTAATTGCTGGATTTGGTCCAATTAACCCATCAAACAGTGATATTAGTTTAGAGTAGTTTGGCTCCTCATCAAATTTCATGTTCACTACAATCTCAAGAAACTGCTTAAAAGGTGGTGGACAGAAGCAACAGAGGATCTCAGGAGATGTCGCCATCTTTTTCTTGCAAACTAAAAAAGACTTGTTATCACCCTGTGATAATAGCATACAAGCACAGAATGAATTCAAAGAAATGAACTGTATAATTTTGAGAATGCGACAATAAATACTCTTAACAATTCTTGAGTAGCTAGCATTCAATTACCTGGTATCCCTGCCATGGTAACCTGCCTCGGTGTAGGAAAATAAGAGTGTATGCAAGAGACTCCAGATCATCTCTCCTACTTGCAGTTCTTCCCAAGTGTGCATGCACACTCGCATATCGGACAGTTCCTCTGCATGAATTACAGCGCAGTTTGAGGAACGAAACTTGAAACTATAATTAGTCCAATGAGGGTGGACTATTTCTGATTGAAAAACATTCCACACCTGAACACATCTGGCCGCTGATCATACTCAGTGTGTTGTCCGCTGGCAGATTCTTTCCATCTCGTTGCTGTAAGTCATGTGAAATCAGTTAAACAGAACATGGACAAGAGAATAAAGCATCAAGATAATGTTGAAAAGGTCAGGGATAGTCATCTAAGGAGATTTAGCTAATAGGTAATTAAAAGACAAGAATAGGAATAAAAGGTACTGATATGAATGGAATAAAGAAAACAAAAGTTCACCATCTATTCAATAAAATTCTCCTAACCTAATCCAAGGTCAACAAGATATAACTTCTTCTCTTGAGGTGTCGATGGCTGACCAAGTAGAAAATTCTCAGGCTTTACATCTCCATGGACATATCTAATAACAGGTATAGCATAAAATTTATCAGAACATGACTGAATAGTTAAATGCAAACTTTTATAGAATAGCTGTCGATAGACCATCTTCATATTGCTCAATCAAGCAAAGATGTGATCTTCTCAATAATAAATACATCCGTGTACATGAAAGCTCACCCTTTCGAATGCATCTTCTCAAGAATCGATATGGACTCAACAGCAATGCAAGCTACCATTTCAGATGGCATTCTGGACAAATTACAGAAACAACCATCAGGCAAAAATGATAAGCTGGTAGGTCCCTGACAAAAGAGATTGCATTCTTACCCATCTATCATTACCAGGAACCAACCTACGATATAAACATTGTTTTGGTAATATGTATGTTGGTATGAATGTAAGTTTACACTCGCAATCTTAATAAATAGAGAGGTAAAGCGAACAAAAAAAAAAAAAAAGAAGAAGAAGAAGAAGAAAAAGAAGATGATGACAAGCCCATCTGTTGACAATACGAGTTCAGCTAAAACATGCACCATGTGACAGCTTTAAATAGTTGTTGTCAAAGTAAGTTATTTGATTAAAATACTATGAAAGAAATTCATTTCATTTCTATCATGCAATGAACAAAAGATAACAACGAAGTTGAACATGCAGGGTAGGTGGAAATCAGCACCGCAGAAAGTATAGAATGAAAAATACGTACACGGAAAATAAACATAGATTAACATGCACTGTATTTCGAAGTTTATAGGAGTGTTGAGTATGGAATAAAGACACCGCTAAATTTAGCAGGGGATTCCTTCAAATTTGATGCATAACTGCATAAGACCCCAAATAAGGAACCAAGGATCCCGTTTATATCACAACAAAGACTGGTGCGCAATTGAGTTTTGTGCAAGAGATCATCATGGATGCTGCAAAAATAATGGAACTGAAGAACAGACCAAAGAAATAAGCAACAATTGACTGGAATCAATTAGCTACATTTTTCAATTTAAAAGAGAGGGATCATGATTACCAGATTGGAAACAACTGCACTAACATGCATATCCTAGCAACTACAAAAAGAACATACATGAGCCCCCAATTACTTTTAGTACAATTAATAATTGTTGTGGTCTAGTTCATACCAAATCTGAGATGATTACCAAAAATGATCACAGTCAAAGAGACATCTTCGATAATGTAGAAGAAGAAATAGATGAAGCAAATAATAATATCTTAATGAGATGCTAAAAAATAAAATCCTATTGTATTGGTTCACTATCACGCATCATATACTTACATTGCAATACCTCAACCATACAACACCTATAAATACTCTAAGATGATAAGAAAACTATGCCAGCAAGATACTCACGCTTGACCAGATGAGTTCCATGCATCCCATAAACTAGGACCCAGCATATCCATAACCTTTTAAGTCAAAAAAAAAAAAAGAAACTAGATAAGATTTTAGAGAAGTTACTTATAAAATAATTGATGTGAAACGAAAAGATAGTATCACTATCTGATGATGCAAAGCAGCTGAAAAAACTGTGTAAGAATGGCTATAGAAATTAGAAATTAATACCATCACATAGTAGTCTCCCTGCCGCCCTTTATAATGCACCTTAGGTACTCCATGGCTGCCCCCAAGAGCACTGTCCAAGATTAAACAACAGCATTTCAGTGCTATCACTGCCTAGAAACGATCATGAGATGACTTCCGCAGAGAAGATCAAGACAAACCTGTAAACTTGCCACTCATATGGAGGACCATAGTTACAGCCTTTGCTGCTCCTATGCTCAAATTTTATAGCCACCTGTTGATAAAATTAAGCAACAGTATGAAACAAACCTCTTCAAAAGAAAATATTGTTTAAAGAAACGTGTAACTTTACATAGTTTTAAATCTAAATATTACCATCCACCCTGCAGAAAACAAACAAACAAGAAAATAAGAATTAAAAAACATACCTCTAATGCACCAGCACCTGTTGTGCGTTCACTGCCTCCAGAAACACGGCGACCGACAAAAACCTGACCAAACCCACCTTTGCCCAACTTCCTCTCAATCTTATAAACAGGAGACCCTCCTACCTGGACCTGAAAAACAAATTGACTAAAGATTAACCCTCACTCTCGCATACAAGTAGCACTTGGATAACCTTGACCAGGTTGTTTCCTTTCCCTAGGGAGAAGAACTAATGAAAGTAAAATAACCAAGCTAGAAATCAACAACAAAGTATTCAAAAACAACAATAAGGAGAAAGAAGAATAAAAACACAGGCCCAAAACCCAACAATAAGGTCCAACAACAGAAAAAGAATGAATTGCAGACACGTAGCTCATTTCAGGAGATCTATTATGTTAAAAAAAAAAAAAAACAAGAGCATGATTTAGAACAATCAAGAACCATACAAATGTTGATGTTTCACCAACAATGACTAGATAATAAGTTGATTTAGAACATTATGCTCGAAGAAGACAGAAAACCATAAATTATGCACCTGACAGAAGGAAAACAAGTTCATATTAGTCTTCAAATTTTGAAAGACAGGGCGCAGGGAGAACAAATAAATTAATCTCAGACTCGTAAGAAACAGCGAAAACTGTGTAGTTGGGGGAATATCGCTGCAGGCAAAATTCAGGCATGAAACAGAATCCTTGCATATGTAAGCATCTATAGTCAGAATCCAGACTTTGCAAATAAGATTTCAGAATATTAACAACTGTCCCTTCGAATTCTATCACAAGACTCAATCATCATAAACAATAATGACTCTTAACATGCAGAAATTTGCAGTTTTCGAAGAGACAATTATAGATACGGAAAAAATAAAAAAAATAATTTACCCTTTCCGGAAAGGAGCGGTATTCCCTTCCTCTTCCTGCGCTGCAACCCGATTGGCGCTCAATCCACCGCTATCGTCCCCCATCATCTCCTTCCCCGGGGTCTCCTCCTTTGCTCCTTCCTCTACTCGCTTCCCTCGACCTTCTCTTGTTTTCACCTCTTCTTCGAGGACTACCACCTCCTTCGACTGGTCGGACACTCTCCCCTCCCCTTGCCCCTTCCCGTCCTTCGCGTCCCCCAACACCAACCTCCGCTTCGCCGGCCTCGCCCTCCGCCGAGCCTCTGTCCGAGTCTTCACCCGCTGCCCGATCCCGGCCGCCGCCGCCCCTGCCGGACCCGGCTTCTTCGCCGCCCGGGCCCTCGGCTTCCGCGCCGGGCGATCTACAGCCACCGCTGGCGGTGGAGCACGGCCTCCTCGACGCGCCCCGCTCCGCAGCTCTGGCATTCTTCACCCATGCAATCGCGACGCCGCCCTCGGATTCCGACCATTATCTCCTCAATCGCGCCTCAAATTCTCCGCCATTCCAGTCTCCCAACCCTGGAAAGCCCTCAAATCAGCTCCAAATCCGGCAAAAAAACTTCGATCTTTCGAGTTTCGCTAGAATCTGAAGAAAAACAATCAAGAAGGGATCGAAGAACGACCTGAAATATAGAAGATTTGATCGAATCGGTCCCGATGCTCGTCGCCGCCTTCTTCTTGGGCAATCGGTCGCCGACGGGAGGAGGAATTGAGGATATATTTTTTCCACGAAGTAGCTCAACGGGATAAAAAGGGGAAAGTGGAAGAGATCGGAAGGTAACGCGTGGAATCTATGTGAAATCAAAAAAATATTAATATAATAATAATTTCTTAGTTCAAATAATAAATAAAATACGGAAACTTCTCTGAGCTGGTGCTCGTCGAGTGGGAGCGAACACGTGAATCCATAGCCCTTGTGGCTTCTTCGCACGTGTGACACCCGGCGGCCATAAATTGAGTAAAAGGATGGGTGGGGGCACGTTCCACGGCCTTCAGGAACGTGGGAGCGTGACTATTGACGCAGGCGAAAATGGGAAATTTGTAAATAAAAAAAAAAGTCCGGTGACGCCGTGAGCTGGTGCCTGATGGTACCTTCGATTCAACTTAAGGAAAAATCTTTGCCATATCGCACGCAATTACGCGCATAAATCGAACCATATATGCCATTACGTGTGCAATAAAATTCATTAAATCTTGGCATATATAACTACTGTACATATGCATAATCAATCTGCATAATTAATACATATATCAAAGAGTAATTAATACATATATCAAAGAGTAATGCAGTAAATTTTTTCCTTTAACCTTATCATAAGAGACCAAGCAAGCTTTTTCAAGTCCAACAGAAGCTTTGGGTTGGCCGTCAGATGAAGAGGCTAGCTAACTGTCTCTCTTTCCATGTGTTTCTCGTGCCACCAAAATTTTGCTTGAAACCTTTTCTTTTTCATTAAAATTCCTCGCGTTTATTCTAATAGAAACAATATATTTCATATTCATTATAAAAAGCCTCATGGGCTCTGAAAAAATAGGTCCTGTTTGGTTCATAATTTAAAAAATTATTTTTAAAAATATGAATTGTATCCAAAAATTTAAGTTGTATTATCTTAATTTTTAATATGTAAAAATATATTTGGTTGATGTTTACAAAAATTATTTTTGAAAATAAAAATAGTAAAAATTTGTTTGGTTGTTATTTTTAAAAACTATTTTTTTAAAAAAAATAATAATAACTTGTTTGGTTGGTATTTTCAAAAATTATTTTTGAGACTTTAAAACAGTAAAAACTTGTTTGGTTGTGTTATTAGAAACTTGTTTTCTAGACATTAACCATGCATCTAATTATTCTATAATGCAAGATTTGATGAATTAGTTTATACCTTATGAAGTTTCAAACCAATAATGACAATGAATTATATAGATAGGAAGTCACATCTGATTCCGTGTGATTTTAGACAATGTCCCTAATCTGCTCATCTTGAGGTTATTATTATGCAAAGTACTTGGTTTTGAGAATGATCTGACTTCATTTGGAATGTGTTGTCGCCAAATCACCTCCTTGAACGTTGGGCAAGGATGAGAATCCAAAGGACGATGAGGGCAAAGCTTGGAATCTTCAAACACCTTCTCCTTAGGCGGGAATCCGGCAAGAAAGTCCCTAAGATCGGTTGTTCTGATGGGGACCTTTGACGCTCAAGTGAGTAACTTGGGAAACAGTGATGAATCATGGAGTAAAAGACTTAGCCAAAAAACTTGAAGTTCAAATCCCTTATATCGTTATGAGCGAAGGTTCTTATACATGCTCGGAAGTCCCTCTCACCTTCTTTTTTGAAAGGTTGTTAAATCCGAGACGTCATCGTCTCGCAGAGAATAAGCGACAAGGCTAACAGGGATAAATCACAACCGTCCCTGAGCTTATCAAAGGTAGCCTGGTCTACCATCTCCATGTCAGGCACGACACATGTGGCAGATGGGCTTGGTCATGTTGGGCATGCGCCGTAACTGGTAGTGGCCACGTGGGGCCGCAGGAGGTTGGTGGGCCATGTGGCGGGTGCAAGTATCTGCCGAGCCACGTGAAGGCTAGGTGCCGAGGCTGAGGGGGACTCTGAAGTCCCTTGGAGCCGAGGCTGAGGGGGACTCTGGAGTCCCTTGGTGGGCGCTGAGGCCGAGGGAGATCCTGGAGTCCCTCGATGCCGAGGCCGAGGGGGACTATGGGGTCCCTCGATGCCAGCCTAGTATGTCCGAGCCTAGCTCCGTCAGTCACTTGGTCTGTTAGCCCTAACGCGGCTTGATTAACCACATCAGATGCCTCCGTCCCTGAGATGGTGCGGACGAATCTCCTGCCTAGTGAAAGGGGCGTAAGATCACTCGGTGGTTGATCCCGCTGCGCCATCAATCGCTGAAAAGGGCACATGTCCTCGGAGGGGGGGCGATGACTCTTTAATGTCGAAAGTATGGAGCACCACAATGCCACCGCCCTGTCAACCCTCACCGTCGGATTTGAGGGGGATCCTTCTCAAAACTGGGGAAAACCTTTCAGGACTAGTGGAAAGGTAATCGCCATCATTGAGCTGGCGTTATCGATGTCTCATCATTGGCCGTAGATCTTGCATCCTGTGCGCCGGATGGTTGCCGAAGCATCTCTTCTAGTGGTAGGTGTGCACATGACAAGTCGAGTCAGGCAGGATAATTCAAAGCATAAGAGGAGGGTCGCCTTGGACCCGGCTCCTCGCACCTTCGAGATCGCCCTCTTCTTCTCCTGAGCTTGAGCCTCATTCGAGTCTTCCTCCCTCGAACCTTGTCGTTCCTTCTGCTTCGTTCAGGTCATTCCTCCCAACTCCTCTTTGCTTCCTTTTTATGGCTTCATCACCCTCGTGGTCCTCCTTCCCTCCTCCGAGGACCATGCATCCCTTTCCTTAGCATAGCTGCGAGTTTCTCCGTCCCTAACACCCCCATGGTCCTACTCTTCTTCTTTAGAGGACCAGGTCCCTTTATTACAGCTACAGGCTACCGACAGGATCCCTGTCAAGGATCGTCCGGCCACCGCAGCTTCTTCGCCTAGGTTAGGAGGGCGTCCTTGAAGGGGACCGCCTCCACCATCACTCTCGCAAACCTAGCATCTCTTAGGGTAGCCTATAGGATACCCGAGGACGTCCGGTTGTATGCCTCCGGACCCAACGATAGGGTGACTTCTTCTTAATATGGGAGAGTCGCCTTGTACGAGGTGTTTCTCAAGGCGGGTTTCCAGCTTCCTCTCCACCCTTTCGTAGTTAGCCTCCTCCACATGTATGCCTTAGTGCCTACACAGCTGGTTCCGAACTCCATTCAGACTATATGTGCATTCCTAGTGCTGTGTCATTTCAGGGCATAGAGGGTAGGGTCTTCTTGTTCTGCGGCCTCTATACTCTCCGCTCACAATCCGACTGGTGGTTGTTCGCACCCAGGCCCAGCCGAGCCATCAAACTGGGTCTCCCCATGTCCATTAAAGGGTGAAAAACCCAATTTTTCGTTGCACACCTCGAGGGGGTGAGGCCAGATTGCGGGGAGCCAAACCTAGAGCCCAACAAAAACTTGTCGGTGGTCCCAGGAGATCGGGAGGTGTTCGAGTAGCTGTTGACATCCGTGGTCCCTCGCTACTAAGAACTCCTATCGGAGGAGAACCTCCGACTCGCGGGTATTGCCTTAAGCGATGATGAGCAGTCATGAAGACCTTTTTCCTTTTTTTTATTCTTCCTTTTTTTTGACCAATCTCTAGCATGTGCAGATATGAGGACACTGACCGACACCGTGAAGAAGGCAGTGGCCAAGAGGAAGAGGACCGCCAGCGATGCAGAGGGGTCGGGGAAGAGAACTAGTTCTCAATCATCGATCCCTCCCTCCAGCAGGCCTCAGACGAGTCAGGGGGCCGCCCTACCGATCGATCTCACTGTCGAGTTGCCTCCAAAAGAGCCGAGGGTTGGAGTGGTCCCACCGCCTGTGAAACCGGTCACCTCGGGCACAAGGCCAGTTCACTTGGCAGTCGAGGTGGCCTTGGTTGGGGGCTCGTCAGGCGGAGGCCCGCCCGCGGGCGAGGAGTGCCCGACGACCGTGGAGCCATCGACAAAGGGGATGTCGTCGGCCTTCGGCGTGACCCTACTACCTCGGAGCCGGCCAGGGCCGCAGAGGGAGGGGGACTCAGGGCGATCCCCTCTCAACCATCGCTGATGAACCATGGCCGCATGGCAGAGCAGCTGATGGCCCGGGTTTGCCTACCGAAGTTCTAGGGGGAGCTTCACCGCAATGGGGCCTTCGCCTTCTTCCACAACGCCTTGCGGCCTTGCTTTTGGTAAGCGTTATTCTTTTCTTGTGAAATTTTGCTTACTTTTCTTTATGCTGACAGAGGTTTTCCTGCACACGGTAAACTCCATGGTCTCCACAAGGGACATTGCCCTTCAGGGTGACGGGGTTCTCCGGCGCACCCAATAGGAGGCCATCGATGTCGAGCCCGGGCCAAGAGGATCGAGAAGGCACTGGAGATGGCTCAAGCTGAGTGAGCAGAGGAGATCGAGAAGGCACTGGAGATGGCTCAGGCCGAGCGGGCAGAGGAGGTCAAGGAGGCCAGGTGCCAGGTGGCGATAGAACTCGAGCATGCCCATTCCACCGAGGCAAAACTAAAGGAGACGAAGGCGGAGATGACCTCGCATCAGCTTTGGCTCCATACCGTTACCCTACAGGCGAGGGGGGTCGAGGAGTATACGGAGAACATCGAGGAGATCGCCCGCATGACCAACCCCAGGATAGCTGACGTCGTGGTGGACAAGCTCGAGGCCCTCCAAAGGGCGTCGAGATGGAGGCAGCAACACAGGCCGCCGAGGAGAAGGTCGTAGCGGCCAAGGCCGTGGGATGCTACCAGAACTCTGAAGCTTTCTTGGATGATGTGGTGAAGGCCTCGGTCGAAGTCTACCTACAAGGCTTCCGAGAATACAAGGAGAAGGCGGCAAGGGTCTTTGGCATTGCGGGCCTTAATGACATCGAGCTCGACGACGACGAGGAGCTAGAGGCATTGCCTACGGCGCAGAGATCAGTCAACGATGGGTCAACACCAGCGGACGCCTAAGGGCCTTTTCTCCTTGTATTCCTCTTTTTGTTCATCTTCTACTCTTTTCAAAAACATTTGGACTTGCAAAATACAATCACATTACCTTCATTTTACCTTTGTAATACCTTCCTTTTGATATGTAGAGTAATCCAATTTGGAGTAACATCATCTTGACGAGTCACCTGAAATTTGTTTAACTTAACTATAAGATCATTAGTATCATACTTAATTGTTTTGTGATCATCAAAATCAATATGAGGTCAATAGTAGGCATGGTTACGTATATTTGATGAAGCATAAATCTGAAGCCTTTAAAAAGTTCAAAGAATTCAGATCCGAGGTAGAAAAATAAAGTGGCAAAAGTATTAAGATACTTTGATCAGATCGAGATGAAGAATACTTAAGCCATGTGTTCTTAGAACATTTGAAGAAGAATGAAAATCTCTCTCAATGGACTCCTTCTGCTACGCCACAGCATAATGGTGTATCAGAAAGGAGGAATCGCACATTATTAGATATAGTGCAATCAATGATGAGCCTTGCAAATCTTTCAAAAACGTTTTGAGATTATGCGCTACACATAACCGAATACACTCTAAACCGAGTTTCGTCTAAGTCGGTCAATTCTACTCTTTATGAGATATGGTGTAAAAAAAATCATCCTTTAGTCATCTAAGGATTTGGGGTTGCTACACTTATGTAAAGCGTAATGAGTCGGACAAGCTTGGAGCTAGATCCGATAAGTATAATTTTATGGGGTATTCTAAGAAACAAAAGGATACTACTTTTACCACCCATTCGAGAAAAAGGTTTTGTCTCAAGGCATGTCATATTCCTAGAAAATGAGATTTTTCTAAGAAAGGACAGTGAAAGAAATATTGAGCTTAGTGAAACTCAAGAACCACAAATTGACACAGAACGATTAGATGACATGGAGCAAATGTCAAATGCAGTGGGAGTTGAGCAGGAGACTCAACTCACATTCAGGCAACATTTGCATGAGCCTCTATCAAAAATGATGGAGCAACAGGTAGCTCTAAGTATACACATTGGCTACGTAGGTCTAGTAGAACACATCATATTCCTAAGAGATATAGATTTCTTATAGAAGATGATGAGCCTACTAACTACGAGGAAGCAATATGTGATATTGACTCCAAGAGATGGCTTGAAGCCATAAAGTCTAAAATGGACTCCATGTACGATAAACATGTATGGACCTTGGTTGATCCACCTGAAGGGGTAAAATCCATTGGATGCAAATGGGTCTTCAAGAAAAAGACCGACATGGATGGTAATATGATTACCTATAAGATGAGGCTAGTCGCAAAAGGTTACAAACAAAGGAAATGTGTTGACTTTGATGAAACCTTTTTCCCTGTAGCCATGCTTAAGTCCACAAGGATTTTGCTTGCGATTGTAGCCTATTATGATTATGATATATTGTAAATGGATGTCAAGATCACCTTCCTAAATGGTGATTTAGTGGAGGATGTGTATATAACACAACCTAAGGGTTTTGAGTCCATTGATTCTTAAAAAGTATGCAAGCTGCAAAGGTCCATTTATAGACTTAAGCAAGTCTCTAGAAGCTGGAACATCCATTTTGATGAAACAATCAAAGAGTTTGATTTCATAAAAATAAGGATGATCCATGTGTGTACAAGAAGGTTAGTGGAAGTGTTATTATTTTCTTAATATTATATGTAGATGATATTATTGATAGAAAATAATGTATCCTTGCTGCAAGAAGTGAATGATTGGTTATCCACAAGTTCTCTATAAAAGATTTGAGAGAAGTAGCCTACATACTGGGTATTAAGATCTATAGAGATAGATTTAGGAGGTTGCTTGGATTATCCCAATCAACGTACATAGATAAAGTGCTAAAACGATTTAGCATGAAGGAATCCAAGAAGAGATTACTGCCAGTATCGCATGGGATGCATCTCTCCAAGGACATGAGTCTTAAGACCTAAGAGAAGAGAGAGCACATGAATAGGATTTCATACACCTCAGCAATCGGATCCATCATGTATGCGATACTATGTACAAGACCTAATGTTTCTTATGCTTTGAGTATCACTAGTAGATACCAGGCAAACCCTGATGAAAAACATTGAATGGCCATCAAGAATATCCTTAAGTACTTACAAAGGACTAAAGATATATTCTTGGTTTATGGAGGACCCGAACTCATAGTTCAGGATTATATGGATTCTAGTTTTTAGTATGATAAAGATGATTATAAATCTTAATCAAGCTATGTCTTTACACTCAATGGTAGTGCAGTCAGCTAAAAAAGTTTCAAGCAGGATACAACTGCTATGATCGAAGCTGAGTATATCGTAGCTTCAGATGCAGCCAAAGAAATGATTTGGATTAAAAAGTTCATCACTAAACTTGGTGTGGTTCCGAGCATTGCTGATCCAATACTTTTGTATTGCAACAACAATGGAGCTATTGCATAAGCTAAGGAGCCAAGGTCTCATCAGAGGTTCAAACATGTACTCAGAAGATACTATGTAATTAGAGAAATTATTGATAGAAATGATGTAAAAATATAAACGAGTCCCCACTAAGGATAATGTAGCTGATTCGCTCACTAGAGCCCTACCACAGTAGAAATATGATAGTCATGTTAAGTCACTCGGTATTAAATATATGGGTGATTGGCTCTAGTGCAAGTGGAAGATTATTAGTGTATGCCCTAGATCCAATCAGATTGAATGATATATACATTCTATGAATACAAATCAAATAAAATGGTTTCTTTATCTATCCAAATGTCTCTTATTATATATTTGATATATTTGCCTATGAAATAAAGTCCAAAAAAATGCGAACCATGTATATGAAATTTGTAATAGAGATTACAAATTGTAAGATCCAAATTGCATGTTATGGTTCGATTCTTTAAATTTTCTTAGTCGATGTGTAGATGGGACTGGACACCATCGAATACTGTGAGACTGGCACATATTGCATATCCTCACTCTTGTGGTGGGCAGCTGATCTCGCAAGCTAAAGTATGAAGATACTTGGATAGGTGTGTGAATGCTCATTATTGTGATGATGCATTGATTGACCCACATAGAGATTCCATATGGATATTCTATATAATGTCAATGGTTGATCTCTGATGATGGTTGTGCAAGTAATCTTTTGACTTAAGCTATTTACTGCACCTCATATGTAGAATGCCATACTTTGACATCATACAAACGTCACTCTAGCCATGAATTGCAAATATGGTGATGATTGGGTATGGCATGAAACACATGTAGGTGATAATTGACCAAGATAAAATTGTCTCCCTTAATATAGAGAGGGTTATATCCCCAGCCACTTGATGGATTGATTAGACTTAAAATCCTTGCAAGGTTGAGTTGAAATCCAAAATAGTTTTAGAGTTCTAATTCATATGAGTTAGTCTTTCCTAAGATCAAGTAAACAAGATCAGTTACGGGGTTGACACTTTCCATGCCACTAACTGATCTAGGATATGTGACGACTGGATTGAATCATATGGTAACCGTTCATAGATAGGTGTTGTTGATGGTCACATCAACAAAACCCTTAGCACTTGGGTGGTTATGATGCTTTGCTAGAAGCCTCTCAGGATCTATAATCATGTTATTGACTTGGACAAAGTATTGTCCAATCAATCCTAGGGTCAGTGATTAGGACATGATTATTGCCAACATATTAAAGGGCCTAATGGGTTACACGCATAAAGAAGAATTTTGGATGAATTAAAATGAAAATTAAATTAGATTTAATTCATATAAGATGATCCATTAAATAATTGGGTAAGACACAATTTAAAAGTGATAAAATAATAATGGATATTGATGTGGCTGATCACCTCCTCTGGGTGGCAGTATAACGCTCTGCGCAATTCCCGGAATCAAATGATGTGATAACTCGTTTTGGGACGTCGGCACTCTCGCCTCGGCCCCTGACTTCTCGGCCTTTGGCTTTGGCTCTGGATCCAGCCTCCGGCTTCAGCTCCGGCTCCGTCCTCCGGCTCCGGCCTCTAGCTTCGACTTCGGCCTCCAGCTCCGGCCCCGCCCTCGCTCCAGCCTTTGGCTCTGGCTCTGGCTCCGGCCTCTAACTTCGGCTCTGGCCTCCAGCTCCGGCCTCCAGCTTTGGCCTCTAACTTCAGCTCTGGCCTCCGGCTCTGGCCTCCAGCTCCGGCCTCCAGCTTCGGCCTCTAGATTTGGCTCCGGCCTTCGGTTCCGGCCTCCAGCTTCGGCCTCTAGCTTTGGCTCCGGCCTCCAGCTCTGGCCTCTGGCTCCAGCTCTGGCCTCCAGCTTCGGCTCCGGCCTCTAGCTCTGGCTCCAGCCTCTAGTTCCGGCCTTCAGCTTCAGCCTCTGGCTTTGGCTCCGGCCTCTGGCTCCGGCATCCAGCTTCGGCTTCGGCTTTAACTTGGTGCCTTTTGTTGTGTGCTTTCCTAGCATAGTAAAGCCAACCTCGGATATTGGACCCTGGGATTTGAGACATCCACTACCATATATCTCGCTCGCCGAAATCATGGGCAAGTGCTAACACACCCCGCAGGTGCCGATATGCACGACACCCATTCAGCAACAGCCCAACAACCTGTCCTTAGCAGAGCTCATCCTAACAAGAAAGATTCGACACCTTCAACAGAACGAGGTAAAAGGAATCCTTGGACATGTATAAAAGGAGGACCCCGAGCTTAGGGCTGGGGGATCTCCTTCTTCTTCTTCTTCTTCTTCTTCTCCTTTGAAAAACACATACGCAATACATTCCTGTTGAACAAGCTCGCTAACTTGAGCGTCGGAGGGTCCCCGCCGGAATTACCGACTCGGGACTTCTTGCAGGTCCTTGGAGGAAGAAGGCGATTTTTCCACTTCTTTGGAGGTCCCCGAAGATCTCACTACACCCGGTGCTTATCACAAGTGACTTGGCAGCAATAGATTAGTGCGCCAGGAAGGGGGCACGCACACAGTAGGCGAAAGTTCTCCTTATGACCCCACTGCTTCTGCAAGGAAGACGATGGTGACAACACGAGCTCAGGAAGCTTCCACCAGCCATGCCGCGGAACGCCTTCCATGGGCTGAACAATCAAAGGCCAACCTCATGTTCCACCCCCTACACACCACAGATGAACCAGTCCGATCGGCTTGATGTCCTGACTCATCAGGTACAGGACCTGATGACGGTGGTGCAGGGATTATAGGAATACTGCTTGGCCGCCGTGCCTCAGCCCCCTCCGCCTTACGAAGGGGGGCATGGAGCAAATCAATCTCATCGAGGTAGGACTCCACCTGAGGCCTCCCACCACTTGTTCCCTAAACCTCGTCGTCGGGAGACTTCAAAGCGATGGCGGTCTCTCTCCCGCCATTCTGATCGTTCTCACCGGCAGCCTGATGAGAAGGAGCCAAGATGGGTGTACTCCTTGCACCGGCGGTCTTTCTTGGCTTCATCTTCTGACTCCTCTAAAGATGACACCAACAGGAAGGCCACTCGTCGGGCCGAACAGCGGCTCGATGAGTATCATCAACGATTGAAGGAGCTTAGTCGCCGGATTGCCAACCCTCATGGGACAAACTACGATCACCATCCCCTGCTCTCCCGCCGTATCATGGAGGAGCCGGTTTCGTCCCAGTTTCGTCTTCCCCAGTTGGACCCATACGATGGCACGACAGACCCTCTGGACCACTTGGAGAGCTATAAGGTTCTCATGTAAGTTCAGGGAGCGATGGACTCCCTCATGTGTGTCACCTTTCCTGCCACACTTCGTAAGGCGGTGCGTGCGTGGTATTCTCGCTTGCCACCGCGTAGCATCAATTCCTTCCGACAGCTCGAGCGATCTTTCCTGGCCCACTTTGATGCGTGCCAAAGATCCCTTGAGTGGCTGATAGCTTGTTCGCTATCCAGCAAAGGAGTGGCGAGACCCTGAAGGACTTCGTTGCTCGGTTCAAGGAGCCGGTGCTGGAGGTGTATAACTTGAATGATTATGTAGCCACCTTGGCCCTGAAGTGAGGACTTCGTCCTTCTATATTCACCTATTCCCTGGATACGAAGCCTCCTGGTCCTATGCCGAGCTTCTAAGCCGAGCGCAGAAGTACATTCGCGTGACGAAACGGACTCTTCTAGGATGGAGGCTAATAAAAGTTTCAGCAAAAAACGGGCATCCACGGAGCCTGCTGGAGCATGGTCCAGGAAGCCTGAGCCTCCCCATCGCTCAGACCACCGGCCTCAGACGCTTGTTCCCAAGGAGCAATTCACCCCCTCTTGGCTCCAATATCCCACATCCTACTAGAGATCAAAGAGGAGCCCTACTTTCGACGTCCACCTCCCATGAAGTCAGGGATCCCCTGCAGCAAAGAACTTTACTGCCGGTATCACCGAGACTACGGTCATGACATTGAGGACTACCACCATTTGAAGAAGGCCATCGAAGAGCTTGTCTAGCAGGGTCACTTGGGCAAGTTTGTTCGAAGAGGGAACCTTCCTACTCCGGGTTCATCGGCACCTCCTGCGCTTCAGACCGGCGTCGACAATGCCCCTACGGAAAAGACAATAGCCATGATTTCCTAAGGGGCAGGCAGCAGCTCGAAAAGACGATGAGAGGGGGTAGATTCTGTAATTCCTTTCTTTAGAAAGGACTTAGATGGGGTAGTTAATAAGCATGACGATAGCATCGTCGTATCCATGACCATAGCCAAACATCCTGTAAAAAGAATTTTAGTGGATAGTGAAAGTTCTGTGGATGTTTTGAGCTACGAGGCCTTTGTTCGGATGAATCTGTCAAACTCCTTCCTTCGACCCATCACCACGCCTTTGATGGGCTTTACTGGAGATTCTGTGAGCATCGAAGGGGATATAGCCCTCCCTGTCATGGCTGGGACTCCACCACGCTAGAGTACAGTAGTCATAAATTTCCTGGTGGTCCGGGTCCCGTTGGCTTACAACGCTATCCTGGGAAGGCCGGGCTTGAATTCGCTGGATGTCGTCATCTCCACCAAGAGATTGTTGGTGAGGTTTCCCATCGACGAAGGGGTCGGAGAAATAAAGGGAGAGCAAAG
>UESW01004756.1:77711-215646 GCA_900491605.1 Calamus simplicifolius | reverse complement strand
ATTGTTCTCAGGCGGCGGGTGAGAAGGAGCCAAGACGGGTGTACTCCCTGCACCGGCGTCTTCCCCGGCTTCATCTTCTGACTCCTCTAAAGACGACACCAACAGGAGGACCACTCGTCGGGCGAACAGCGGCTCGATGAGTATCATCAGGTTGGAGGAGCTTAGTCGCCGGATCGCCAACCCTCACGGGACGGACTACGATCACCGTCCCCCACTCTCCCGCTGCATCATGGAGGAACCGGTTCCGCCCGGTTCTCTCCCCAGTTGGACCCATACGACGGCACGACACCCTCTGGACCACTTGGAGAGCTATAAGGTTCTCATGCAAGTCCAGGGAGCGACGGACTCCCTCCTATGTGTCGCCTTTCCTGCCACACTTCGTAAGGCGCGCATGCGTGGTATTCTCGCCTGCCACCGCGCAGCATCAATTCCTTCTGACAACTCGAGCGATCTTTCCTGGCCCACTTTCATGCGTGCCGGAAGATCCCTCGAGTGGCCGATAGCTTATTCGTTGTCCAGCAAAAAAATGACGAAACCCTAAAGGACTTCATTGCTCGGTTCAAGGAGGTGGCGCTGGAGGTGTATGACTTGGATGATTCTGTGGCCACTTTGGCCTAAAGCGAGGACTTCATCCTTCTAGATTCGCCTATTCCTTGGATAAGAAGCCTCCTAGTTCCTACGCCGAGCTTCTAAGCCGGGCGCAGAAGTACATTCGTGCCGACGAAGCGAACTCTTCTAGAGGGAGGCTGATAAAAGTTTCAGCAAAAAATCGGCATCCACGGAGCCTGCTGGAGCATGGTCCCAGAAACCTGAGCCTCCCCACCGCTCAGACCACCGGCCTCAGACGCTTGTTCCCAAGGAGCAGTTCACCCCCTCCTAGCTCCGATATCTCACATTCTATTAGAAATCGAGGATGAGCCCTACTTTCGACGTCCACCTCCCTGAAGTCAGGGACCCCTCGCAGCAAAGAACTTTACTGCCGGTATCACCGAGACTATGGTCATGACACTGAGGACTACTGTCATTTGAAGAAGGCCATTGAAGAGCTTGTCCAGCAGGGTCACCTGGGCAAGTTCGTTCACAGAGGAAACCTTCCTCTCCGGGTTCATCGGCGCCTCCTGCGCTTCAGACCGGCATCGACAATGCCCCTACGAAAAAGACAATAGCCATGATTTCCTGGAAGGCAGGCAGCAGCTCGAAAAGACGGCGAGAGAGGATAGATTATGTAATTCCTTTCTTTAGGAAGGACTTAGATGGGGTAGTTAATAAACATGACGACAGCGTCGTCGTGTCCATGACCATAGCCAAACATCCTGTAAAAAGAATTTTAGTGGATAGTGGAAGTTCTGTGGATGTTTTGAGCTACGAGGCCTTTGTTTGGATGAACCTATCAAACTCCTCCCTTCGACCCGTCGCCACACCTTTGATGGGCTTTACTGGAGATTCTATGAGCGTCGAAGGGGAGATCGCCCTCCCTGTCATGGCTGGGACTCCACCGCGTCAAAGTACGGTAGTCATAAATTTCCTAGTGGTCCAGGTCCCGTTGGCTTACAACGCTATCCTGGGAAGGCCGGGCTTGAATTTGCTGGATGTTGTCATCTTTACCAAGAGATTGTTGGTGAGGTTTCCCACCGACGAAGGGGTCGGAGAAATGAAGGGAGAGCAAAGCCCGCCACCGCTTTGCTGCCACTTATCCCCCAGTCCGCTGGAGGCGGTGTCGGCAGTAGCCTCTGAGCCACTTGACCCCGAGAATTGGGGAGGAGAGGAGAGCCAGCCGAGCACCTCCTGACCTTCCCCTTGGGGGAGGATCCGACGAGGACCGTCCAGGTTGAAGCGCTGCTCCCGGAAGAGGCACGCGATCGGCTCCTCACCTTCCTGCGTGCCAACGCCGACATCTTTGCATGGTCGTCATCAGACATGCCAGGCATCCCTGAGGAGATGATCACCGATCGGTTCAACCTCAAGCCAGAGTGTCGGTCGGTCTGACAGAAGAAAAGGAGCTTTGCTCCGGACAGACAGAAAGCTATCGATGAGGAAGTCCATAAGCTGATGGCTGCAGGCCACATTCGGGAAGTTCACTACCCTTAATGGTTGGCTAATGTTGTGATGGTCCGTAAGACTAATAGGAGCTGGAGGATGTGCGTAGACTTCACCGACCTCAACAAAGCATGCCCCAAGGACAGCTTCCCATTGCCTCGGATTGATCAACTGGTGGACGCTACATCCGGCCATGAGACCCTTAGTTTCATGGACGCCTTCTCTGGGTACAACCAAATCAGGATTAACCCGGTGGATGAGAAAGCTACCTTCTTCATAACTAAGAAGGGATTGTACTGCTACAAGGTAATGCCATTCGGGCTGAAGAACATGGGGGCCACTTACCAAAGGCTAATGAACAAAGTCTTTGAAGACCAGATAGGACGCAACATGGAAGTGTACGTGAACGGCATGCTGACAAAAAGTGTTCACGCCACTAGCCATATCACCGACCTAACGGAGACCTTCGACAACCTCCACCGATACCAGATGAGGCTGAACCCATGCAAATGCGCCTTTGAGGTGACAGCCGAAAAATTCTTGGGTTTCATGGTAACCCAACGAGGAATCTAGGCAAACCCTGATAAAGTTCAAGCCATCTTGGACATGAGGTCTCCCACCAACAAGAAGGAAGTGCAGCGCCTGATGGGAAGGGTGGCGGCCTTAAGCCGTTTTCTGTCCAAGTCCGTTGAGAGGTGCTTGCCTTTCTTCAAGGCGCTCCGTAGGGCCAATGGATTTGAATTGACGAAAGAGTGTCAGAAGGCCTTCGAGGGACTGAAAGAATTCCTATCCACCCCGCCACTGCTGTCCAAGCCAACGGGTGGAGAAGAACTCCTTCTATACCTCGCGGCTTCTCCCAAAGCTGTCAGTTCCGTGCTGGTTTGCATAGACACCAACGGCGCACAAAAGCCAGTGTATTACACTAGCAAGGTGCTCCACGATACGGAGACCAGGTACTCAAAGATTGAGAAGATTATCTTCGCGCTGATCGTGTCCGCCCAGCGCCTCCGACTGTATTTTCAAGCTCATCCGATCGTAGTGGTCACGGACCAACCTCTCAAGGCGATTCTCGCTCGCCCGAACACCTCGGGCCGACTGGCGAACTGGGCGCTCAAGCTGGGAGAATTTGACCTATCTTTTCATCCCCGGTCAGCCATGAAATCTCAGGTCCTGGCAGATTTCTTGGTCGAATGCACCTGGGGCGAGGAGCAACCCGAATAGGCCCCTGCAAACCACTCAACCCCTAGAGCCAGAGAGGATGAATGGATCCTTCATGGTGCAGTTGCAAGCTTCTCTCTTAACCTACTTCAATGTCAGCTACATTCCTCGAGGGGAGAATGCTAGAGCAGACGCCTTGTCCCATCTCGCCACCTCAGCTGACGGGATGTTGGGAAGAGCTTACATAGAGCATCTGGAAGCCCCAAGTACCGAAGAAACAGAAGAAGCCCTACCAGTTGAGCAAGAGCCTTTTTGGATGGATGCTTATGTCCAGTACCTTACTAACGGTGCCCTCCCCGAAGACCCGGCCGAGGCCAGGCAGCTCAAAAGATGGATCCCGAAGTTTTTTATAATGGAAGGAAAACTCTACCGAAGGTCGTTCTCGTACCCGGTCCTTAGGTATGTCGGCCCCACAGAGGCGGATTACATCCTGCGGGAAATACATGAAGGCATATGCGGAAGTCATTTGGGGGGCAGAGCTCTGGCATACAAAGCCCTGCGATAAGGATATTATTGGCTAACAATGAAGGATGATGCGTCCGAGCTTGTCAAGAGATGCGACAGTTGCCAGCGCCATGCCAATATTCAACGCCAACCAATGTCCCAGCTGACTCCCCTGGCGGCACCATGGCCCTTCGCCCAGTGGGGTATGGACATCTTGGGACCATTCCCTCCAACTTCCAGTCAACGTAAATTCTTATTGGTAGCCGTCGACCATTTCACCAAGTGGATTAAGGCTGAAGCACTCGCCAAGATCACCGAGGGCAAGGTGAGAACCTTCTTTTGGAAGTTTGTAGTGTGCCGGTTCGGGTTGCCACACACTCTCGTCACTGACAATGGCCGACAATTTCATAACGCTGCCTTCCGGGAGTTCTGCACCGGGCTGGGTATTCATCAATGGTTCACCTCTGTGGGGCACCCTCAAACCAATGGCGCAGCTGAGGTGACCAATCGCATTATTCTCCAAGGACTTAGGGCCCGGCTACTGTGTACTGTGGGCCTACCACACAACGCCATGAACACCCACCGAAGAAACTCCTTTCAGCCTGGTTTTTGGATCCAAAGCCGTCATTTTATGGAGATAGGTGTCCCAAGCCCCCGGACAGAGTTATATAGTGAAGAGGACAACCCTAGTCAACTGCGGGCCGACCTCGACTTAGTGGAAGAATTGCGAGACCAAGCGCGGCTCCACATGGCGGCCTTCCATCAGCGGGCAGCCAGATACTACAATGCCCGGGTACGGTCTAAGACATTCCGCCCCAGAGACCTAGTCTTGCGACGAGCTGAAATATCGAAGTCGATGAAAGGAGGCAAGCTAGCACCAAAATGGGAAGGACCCTATCGTGTCGCGGAGGTGCTTCATCACGGAGCATACAAAGTTGAGGGGCTAGACGGAAACCTCTCCCCCGCACTTGGAACGCGGACAACTTGCGTCGGTATTATCAGTAATTTGCTTACTCCCTTAGCTTGAACCTGCTTGCTAGAGTGCTATTCAAAATATTCTCATTGCTATGTTTTCGAATGATCTTACTTCTCACTCTAAGCCCGGCTCCGCGTCAGCACTCTAAGCCCGGCTCTGCGTCGGCACTAAAAGCCCGGCTCCGCATCAGCACTCTAAGCCCGGCTCCGCATCGGCACTAAAAACCCGGCTCCGCGTCAACACTCTAAGCCCGGCTCCGCGTCGGCACTAAAAGCCCGGCTCCGCATCGGCACTCTAAGCCCGGCTCCGCGTCGGCACTAAAAGCTCGGCTCCGCGTCGGCACTAAAAGCCTGACTCCGCGTCGGCACTCTAAGCCCGGCTTCGCGACGGCACACAAAAGCCCGGCTTCGCGTCAGCACACTAAAAGCCCGGCCCCATGTCGGCACTCTTAAAGCCCGGCTCTGCATCAGCACTTTAAGCCGGGCTCCGCATCGGCACTCTAGGCCCGGCTTCGTATCGGCGCTCTACTCAACCTCGCGTTGGTATTTAGCGACTCCGCGTCGGCACGAGTGTGGTCCTACACTAGCGCTTGTTCGACCTTCGTGTCAGCAACTAAGACTGATCCCACATCAGCTCTCTAATTGATTTTCTAACCATGTCCCTGGACAAAGAATCGTATTGTAGTTCTTCAGTCATAGGTTTTTGGTTCGTTTCAACTCACTCGCTAGAAGACTCAAATATGATCCAAGACATTAGCATTATGGGTCAAAGGTTTCATTAATAGCAAAAGTCTACAAAACTGCCGATTTAAATCGGACTTGGTGCAATACAATAAAAGTAAAAGAAACTAGGGGTCATTCGAAGCTAAGTCGCCATCCTCGAGGACTTCGTCTGGCTCCAACCCCTCGATCCCTTCGAGGCCATAGAGCTTTTGGATTTTCTTCTTGCAGTCATGGAAGCCGCCTTCGTATGCAAATGCCGTCGACTCGGCCAATTCCTTGTTAAAGGCACTAGACTTCCGAAAATCCTCTACGGTTTTAATGGCTCGCTTCTCTGCCTCGGAGGCTTTTCGCTCAGCTTCGGCGACCTTTTTCTCAGCCTCGGCGATCTTCTCTTCGGCTTCGGTCACCGCAGCCTTCAGGTCTGCAATCTTGGCATCAGACTGGTGGGCGATTTCCTCCGTGTTCTCAGCTCTCCTCGGCAGCACCTATTTCAATGGTGGCGGAGTGTAGTCGGTTCTTCAACATGTACACTTCCGACTCCGTCACCTTCAATTTCTCCTCTACCATCCTCTATTTCTCTTCGGCCACCTGAGCATTATCCAGCTCATTGGCCGCCTGACGCTGGGCCACTTCCAGCACCTCTTCTGCCGTAGCCGGAGGGCTTCGGCTTCGGCCTCGGTCTTTTACGCCCGAGCAGTCTGCGCTCGGGCATCCTCCAGGGCCATCTCCGCCCTCTCTGCCCTAGACCGGATTTCTTGAATTTCCTCCACCGAGTGATCGAGAGCGGCTTTGGCATGGGACCAAAGGCCCTTCATGGCAGTCATAGAATTCAACGCCTAGGCAGATTGTCTGGGTTAGACGAAGAGACAATCTAAAAAATAAAAATAATAAAATCGAGAATAGAACAGTGCTTACCCAAAGATGTGCCGCGGATGCTTCTCAGAAGAATGTGGCCTTCCCCTGATGTCGGAGAAATCCCTGCAGCTTAGGCATGGACGCCTGGTCCAATGTCCGCTCAGCCCAGTGGCTGTAGCGCATCAAAATCGACCGGGAAGAAGGATCAACGCCACTCCCCTCCGCTGACTTGATGGCCGCAGGTGAGGACTCCGCCTCCGATTCTGCTCCCCCCAACACCTCTGCTGGTGGAGGCACCTCGGTTGTTTCCCTTTAGGAGGTAGGGCGGCTTCTGGAGTCGGCTTTGTAGTTGAATGGGCCGGCTCCGCTTCGACAGCTTCGGGCGGGGGTGACGATGCTTTAACACCTTGCTCCGGAGAGGGATCGAGCAGAATAATGGGAGGGGGAGCCGGCGCTGGTGAGGGCAAATCCCTTTCTCCCGCCTCGGTCCGCCCTAATTCCTCGCCGGTCTCGGCCCTTACCGCTTCACTCCGTGCGGCCTCGTCGGCTTGGGCTCCTGCCGCTTCGAGCCTGCGTGAGGGCTCCACGACCTCGACCCTCCTAGCAATCTTGACGATGGCCCTCCTCTCATCAGGGGCTCCATTCCCCTTGACTTTTCTCTTCCTTGTAACAGCTTGTCTTATCTCGCGAAGATATGGTGCCATTCTTGTATCAAAAAATAGGAAGGAAGAGTGTTAAAAAAAAAAAGAAGAAAAAGAGAAAAGAGGAAAGAGGTGAGTAATCAACTGCTCACCGCTGGATAGAATAAGACCGGCGAGACAGAGGTTTTCTTCGGCCAAGAGCTGATTGCACCGAGGGATATCGGCAGTTAAAAGCTGCCCAAATGCCATTCGATCCCTCGGAAGGATGGAAGAATCCCTATTGGCGTCGGTATTTGGTGTTCCCCAGTTTCCGCTCACCCCCTCGACATCGGCAAAAAAGAACTTATATTTCCATCCTTTGATGGAAGTGGGGAGATACAATCTAAGAATCCTAGTGGGTCTAGGGGTAAGGACCACCAACCCGCCTGTTTGCGGAGGGTATAGAAACTACAGAATAAGGAGATGCTGGCCTCTATACCTTGAAGGTGGCAAAGTACCATAAAGCCAACAATGGTTCCGATGGAATTAGGGACTAACTGGGAGGGCGTCAAAGAGTATTTGTCCGAGAGGTTGAGGATGAAAGGATGGATGGGTAACCGGAGTCTGGCCTTAAAGAAAGCCTCGTACAAGGCAGCCCTCCCGGAACGGGAAGAAGTTACCCTATCATCGGGAGCGGGGTAAGACAGACGCATGTTAGGAAGAAAATTGTACTTGGCTCCGAGGTTCACTATGTCTTGAGCAGACATGGTGGAGGCAGTCCATTCGGGGGACTCCTTGACAGCGCTAAAGGGACCGGCGATGGTCGGACGGTGCTGGGGTGTGGCCCGTCCGGCGGTCGGACGGTTCCCAGCTACGAGATGTCCAGTCGTTCACTGCCATTCTAAGGAAACGTGGTTGGAAGATGAGGTGGTCCACTGTGTCGGTGAGGAAGCAGAAGATTGGGAAGGAACATGGGAATGATCCCCAAAATCAGAAATAGAGCAAGAAGGTGAAGAAGCCATGGGAACTAACCTGAAAAGCTCAAACCGGGATTGAAGGAGAAAGAGCACAGGGGGGGAACGGAAACAGGAGATGAACGGGCGCTTGCGGATTCAAGGTAGGAAGTTGTAACGCAAGAAAAGGTGAAGATTGGAGGATAAGGACGATCTTTTCCTTTCATAACCCCATTTCAAATCATCTCGCGGTTGTCCGATCTGGCCATGTGTCCGCTTTCTACTGGAAACCGCTTCGGCAGCCGCTCGGTATGAGAAACACGAAAACACCACCAATAAAGAGGTGGCGGTGATATTACCTCAATGATGACACCCACCTTTTTACAACTCCTCGCCCGAGGAAAATCTTTCCCAATCGCAACAGCCTGAACGGACGAAATAATGGCACGAAGATCAACCACCTAGTGGATATTAACACCCCTTTCGCTGGCAACTGTACGCCCATCCATCTCAGGGGTGGGGGGCATCTGATGTGGCTGATCACCTCCTCTAGGCGGTAGCATAACGCCCTGCGCAATTCCCGAAATCAAATGATGTGATAACTCATTTTTGGGACGGCGGCACTCTCGCCTCGGCCCCTGACTTTCCGGCCTTTGGCTCTGGCTTCGGCTCTGGCCTCTAGCCCCGGCCTCTGGCTCTGGCTCCGGCCTCCAGCTCCGGCCTTCAGTTTTGGCCTCTGGTTCCAGCTCCGACCTCCGGCTTCGACCTCTCGCTCTGGCTTCGGCCTCCAGCTCCGGCCTCTGGTTCCAGCTCCGGCCTCCCGTTACGGCCTCTAGTTCCAGCTCCGGCCTTCAGCTTCGGCCTCTGGTTTCAGCTCCGGCCTCCGGCTTCGGCCTCCCGCTTCGGCCTCTGGCTCTGGCTCTGGCCTCCCGCTTCGGCCTCTGGCTTCGGCCTCTGATTCCAGCTTTGGCTCCGGCCTCTGGCTCCGGATCCGGCCTCCAGCTCCGGCATCCGGCTTCGGCTTCGGCTTTAACTTGGTGCCTTGTGTTGTGTGCTTTCCTTGCATAGTAAAGCTAACCTTGGATATCAGACCCTGGGATTCGAGGCATCCACTATCGCATATCTCGTTCGCCAAAATCATGGGCAAATGCTAACACGCCCCGCAGTTGCCGACATACACGGCGTCTATTCAGCAACCACCCACCTGCCGTTCGTGGAGCTCATCCTAACAAGAAATATTCGACGGTTCCAACGGAACGAGGTATAAAAGGAAGACCCCGAGCTCAGGGCGGGGGATCCTCTTCTTCTCTAAAAAATAGACTCACACAACACATTCCTGTTCTACAAGCTCACTGACTTGAGCATCGGAGGGTCCTAGCCAGAACTATCGGTCCGGGACTTCTTGCAGGTTTTTGGAGGAAGAAGGCAACCTTTCCACCTCCTCGGAGGCCTCCAGAGATCTCAGCATACCCGACGCTCATCCTAAGTGAATTGGCGGCATCAGATTTGGAAGCATCAAGGCTCTATGAAACATAACACGTGGCAACAACTTGTAATGCATTTTTTTTTTTCAAACACGTGGTAACAGCTCCTACTACAGAAAAAATGCAGCGTATTCATTTTTTTCTATTTAGAGACCACTATTCATCCTCTATTTTTGACAAAGTAAAAGCATATTAATTATCATCAATACATCATTACTTATCTTTTGAATTGAATTAGGTTCTTACAAGAATAAATAAATCATGCAATAGGAGGAATCATCTATAACACTTATCTAAAGACGGTTTATAAGCCTTCCAATTCTCAGTATGTATCAAATAAAAGGATTATTAGTACTAAAAGAAAATGAAATATGATATATCTTTATCAAAGGACACAACAGGAAATAGAAATAACTTTTATTTTAGATTGTGACACAGTTAAGCTTTCTAATGGTGTTTAAGATGGATGCCAAAGCAGTGGATATTAATGGTTAATCATATAAGTTTTGGTTCTGTCGATGAAGAGCTTCCCTTAGTCTAATTAAATAATTAAGTTTATTTAATTGACTAACTAATATCAAATTAAATTAGACAATAAAACCATATGGTGCACCTTGGCGGAAGAAAACTTTACTGAAAAGTGCTACTTACCTCCTCTTCTTCTAATTCACTTTTGAAGGCCAAATGAAAAATTTTAATGAATGAAGCAAAAAAGAAAAGTGATTAACTCTAGGTTTAAGCCACTCAACTCAACTCAACTCAACTCATCTAAGCTTTTTTCCAACTACATGGAGTCGGCTACATGAATCTGCTTCCTTCACTCTGCTCTATTCAGGACCAAGTCGACATTCAAATTACAAATAGTTATATCTTTTTTAATTATTTCTATCCATATTAGTTTAGGTCTACCTCTACCTCTATCCTTATCATGGATGTTAAAATATCACTCTTTCTAATTGAAGCATCTAAAGGTCTACGTTGTATAGTCCAAACCACCGTAATCGATTTTCTCTTATTTTATCTTCAATTAGGGCTACTCATATTGTTGAGGGGTAAAATTGTCATTACGTTAATAATTGTGCAAGAGGTTAGGATCAACCCTGAACCCTGACTCTCACTCGCTGTGCAATGCCCGCTAGAAATGAGTCAGCCAAGCTATCAACCGTGCCTCGCCAGCCGAGCTATCCACCGTGCCTCACCAGCCGAGCTATCTACTATGCCTCGGTCCTAGTCCGAGCTATCCTTATACCTCGGTCCTAGTCCGAGCTATTCTTATGCCCAAGACAGACCCGAGCACCCAAGCACCTCTGCGGAATCCAACGCGGGAGAGTTTAAATTCGTAAGATTTCAAACAAAAATCACACCCGAGAGTGGCCTAGAGCCCTGGAGCCTACACAATCGCCGAATCTCAAGACATCAACCAGCTCTCCCAGCTGTCGATCCTCTAACCAACAAGATACGAATCTTACTGACCTCATAACAAACTGGATTCGAATCTTAACGGCTTTCGGACCCACGACACCTCCAAGGAATCAAGCGATCCTCTATAAATACAACCGTCTTCCGACTTCTCAGGTATGCACACTTTCTTACTCGCCCACTCTCCATTCATCCTGGCTCACCCCTTCCGCCATTAACGCTCTGCTCAGAGCTCTCGAAAGGCCACCCTGGAGAGACTCTTCAGCGGGAGCCTTCTCCCCATATTTGTTCACTATTGATCTCCGCTGACTTGAGCATCGGAGGATCTTCCGCAGAGGGCCACCCTCAACGCCTCTCGCGTGAGGACTGTTTTGCAGGTCTGCCCAGGAGGGAGCCCACTCTGAAGCTCGATCGCACCCAAGTCGGAGGACAGATTTCAGCAGCAACAAATTGTTGATCTTCGCTGACTTGAGCGTCGGAGGGTCTTCCGCAGAAGGCCACCCCCAACGCCTCTCGCGTGAGGACTGTTTTGCATGTCCGCCCAAGAGGAAGCCCACTCTGAAGCTTGATCGCACCCGAGTCGGAGGACAGATTTTAGCAGCAACAAATTGGCGCTAGAGGAAGGGCCCTCAAGTCCCATAAACTTGTGATCCAGGAGATAAGGGTCTCGATCTTGAAGAGAACCTTTCCCATGGCCAATCGAAGAAAGGCTACTTCTGAAGCCCGAGACCAGGTTGCCTCCCAAAGATCTGATCCGATGAGCAGTATAGCACCGCCGCACCGCCAATTGAGACTCCATCGTCATCGGCGGCTCCAGTGACCCAGGATTGGTTTGCCTCACTAGTCCAGCAAGTCCAAGCTCTGGCCCATCTAATCCAGGGGCGCTTTGAAGCTCCCCGTCTAGCTGCACCTACTCCGCACCTTCCTGAGGAGAACGCGGCCCCTGTTTATCCAGCGATCTCTTCTTCCAGCCCGCACGGGGTTGCAAACCCCCCTCGTCACCCTAAGGGAGCTGAGCCAGTTCCCCAAGGGGTCTGCAGCAAGGATCTTTCAGATCTCGCGGGCCCGATCCCTCTCTCCGATGTTCTCTTGTCATGACTCGACACCGTCTCAGTATTCTCCTCGCCCAGCCCCTCCTGCTATGCCTGAGGAGGAGATCCACCGACAACTCCGGAAGATGCGTCAGGAGTTGGATGCCGCCAAGCAAGCCCATCCGCTTCGGCATAAGGCGGAGCATGACATTCCTTTTTCCAAAGAGATCATGGAGGAAGTGATTCCCTCCCACGTCAAGTTGCCTGCCATCGAGCCCTATCATGGATCCTCCGATCCCGACGACCACCTTAGTAGCTTCCGATCGATCATGATGTTCCATGGGGCATCAGATGCGATCCTCTACCGCGCCTTCCCTTCCACCCTTAGGGGGTCTGCTCGAACCTGGTTTAATACCTTAAAATCAGGTTCCGTTGGTTCGTTTGACGAGCTAAGCTACCTCTTCATCAGCCAGTTCGTCAGCAACCATCGTCACTGGCGAGATCTGACTCCCTCTCCAAGATTAAGCAGAGAGAGGGGGAGTCTCTGAAGAACTACCTCGGTCGTTTCAATACGGCCATGCTGAAAGTGGATCACCTTAACCATGAGGTGGCCATGTCCGTCCTAGCAGGCGGAGTGTTGAAAGAGAGTGATTTTTACCTAGCGTTGGAGGTCAGCTACCCTCCGAACCTCTCCGATATGATGGCCATGGAGGATAAGTACGCCAGAGTCGAGGAATCACAGAGGGTTGCCCGTGCCAAACTGGCAAGAATGAAGGAGCCCAAGGGCTTGGACAGACACCGATCTGCCCGCCGGTTGAGCCCACCTCGCAGCCAGAGGGTTCCTCCGCCGCTGCCGAGGAACCGCAACTGGAGCCCGCTTAGGAGGTTCAACTGGTTCACCCCGCTCATTGCCCTGAGGGCGGAGATCCTCATGGAGATAGAGCGTCAACTCCCTCGACCACCTCCTCTCTAAGGGAATGCGGTCCGGAGAGACCCCACCAAATATTGTTGCTACCACCGGGACCATGGCCACGACACAGAGAAGTGCTGGCAGCTGAAGAACAAAATCGAGAGGCTCATCCAGCGGGGTAGGCTGGACCAATTTAGGAAAGCACCCGAGCCAAGGAATGGGGGTGACCGCCAGCCCGAGCCCCAACAGCCTCCTCCTCCAAATCCACCGATCGCCGGCCACATCAACGTGATCGAGGCGGTCGGTAGTCCGTTGAGCTGGGGATGATGAAGAAGGTTCAGCGCCAAAGAGAGCGCAGACTAATGAGCTCTCCTTCTCCGACAATGACCTCCAGAAGATACAGTTCCCGCATGACGATGCGTTGGTTGTATCCCTCAATCTGAACAATTATGATGTAGACCAGATCCTTATTGATAGTGGGAGCTCTATCAATGTTTTGTATCTCGATGTGTTTGTGAAGATGAAATTGCTCATAGAGAATCTCCGAGCCATGGACTCCACTCTAATGGAGTTCACCGGTGATGTTATTACCCCAGAGGGGGTCGTGACCTTGACGATCCGCGCGGGAACTTGGCCTCGTGTTGCCACTGTTCACACATATTTTCTGGTGACCAAACTTCGGTCACCATACAATGCCATCTTTGGGAGACCTGGCCTGATGTCCCTTGGAGCTGCTGTCTCCATCCTGCATCTAGCAATGAAGTTCCCTACCGGATGGCGAGTGGGAGTAGTTCAAGGAAGCCAAGCTATAGCTCGACAGTGCTTCATCACCAGCCTTCAGTCCAAACTGCCCGAGGTTGATGGGTTGGACGCTTGAGAGGATTTTGCCGAGCAATGAGGAGAACCAGCCGAAAAGCTGGAGAAGGTACCGCTGAACGAAGCTCGGCCCGACCAGACCATAAAGATCGGGTCACAACTGGAAGGAAACCTCGGCTGGAGCTGATCGACTTCCTTCGAAGGAATGCTGATGTCTTTGCCTAATCTGCTTCTGATATGCCGGGAATCAGCACAGATGTTCTCGTCCACCGTCTTAATGTGGACGAAATGTCCCGCCCGTAAAACAGAAGAAAAGGAGCTTCGCCCCTGAGCAACAGAAGGCAATTGAGGAAGAAGTTGACAAACTTATCAAGGCAAATTTCATTCGGGAGGTAAACTATCCTAACCGGCTGTCAAATGTTGTCATGGTAAAAAGTTGAACGATAAATAGCGGATCTGCATCGACTTCACCGACCTCAACAAAGCATGCCCGAAGGATAGTTTCCCTCTCCCTCGGATCGATCAGCTTGTAGATGCTACCTCAGGTCATCAGATGCTGACCATCATGGACGCCTATTCGGGCTACAACCAAATCCGAATGGCCCCTGAGGATGAAGAGAAGACCGCCTTCATAACCGACCGAGGTACTTATTGTTATCGTGTCATGCCTTTTGGTCTGAAAAATGCAGGTGCTACTTACCAAAGGTTAGTTAACAAGGTCTTCAAGGAGCAAATTGGCCGAAACATGGAGGTATATGTTGACAACATGCTGGTCAAAAGCAAAGAAGCATCCCAGCACATTGAGAATCTCTTTAAGAGCTTCACAATGCTCCGAAAATATCGGATGAAGCTCAACCCAACTAAGTGCGCCTTCGGCATCAATTCTGGGAAGTTTCTGGACTTCATGGTTTCTCAGTGAGGCATTGAGGCCAATCTGCGGAAGATTCAGGCCCTTCGACAAATGGCGCCCCCAGCGTCTATCAAAGAGGTCCAGCGCCTAACTGGTAGGATCGCGGCCCTCAACCGCTTCATGGCCCGATCGGTTGAGAGATGCCTTCCTTTTTTTAAAGCTCTTCGATCAGTCAAGAATTTCCAATGGTCTCTCAAGTGTCATAAATCGTTCGAAGACCTCAAGAGGTATCTCGGCTCTCCACCCCTCCTCAGTAGTCCCAATCCGGGGGAAATGTTGTTTCTGTACTTGGAAATTTTGGAAGGCGCAGTTGGCTCAGTGTTGGTCAGAGAAGAGAACAAGACCCAAAAGCTGATCTATTATGTCAGCAAACTGCTGCGAGATGCCGAAACAAGGTACACCCAGATCGAAAAGTTGGTTTTGGCCCTGGTAACGTCGGTTCGAAGGTTGCGACTGTATTTCCAAGCATATTCTGTGACGGTCCTTACCGACCAACCCACAAAGCAGTGGTCCATCGTTCGGAGACATCAGGGAGAATGGCTAAATGGGCCATCGAACTAAGCGAGCATGATATTCGATACAAACCTCGCCCAGCCATCAAAGCCCAGGTTCTAGCTGATTTCCTCCTCGAATGTACTATCCCGGAGGATGGCTCCACTTCGGACTCCTCTCAGCACCCGAGATCTGACGCCCATGGCTGCTCCACGTTGATGGATCGTCTAATGCCAATGGCTCCGGTGCTGGCTTAATCCTCACCAGCCCAGAGGGGGCGACTTTCGAGTACGGCGTTCGCTTCTCCTTTCCAGCCTCCAATAATGAAGCCGAGTATGAAGCTCTGCTCCCTGAACTCGAATCGCTCGTGACCTTAAAGTGAAGAAGTTGAATGCCTTTACCGACTCTTAATTGGTAGCCGGTCATGTACGGGGCGAGTTCGAGGCCCGAGAGCCGAACATGATTTGGTATCTCCAAGAGGTGCGGGACTTACTTTCCCGCTTCTCTGAATTTGAAGTCATTCAGATCCCAAGATCCGAGAATGCATGTGCTGATCTACTATCTCGGCTGGCAACTGCGGAATCGATGGATTCCGAGCGGAAGTTTTCCCTGAGATTCTGGAAAAGCCTAGCATCACGGAGGCTGACCGAGTAATGCAGGTCGAGGCCGAACCATCCTTGTTCGACCCCATATTAAAGTATCTTAAAGAAGGGTCGCTCCCAGCCGACAGAAAAGAAGCAAGAAAGCTGAAATTGTAAGCCACCCACTATGTGTGATCGACGACCAGCTGTATAAGCGATCCTTTTCCATGCCACTACTCAAGTTCCTTCGCCCATCTGAGGCTGATTATGCTTTTCGGGAGTTACATGAGGAAATTTGTGGCAACCATCTGGGGAGGAGATCCTTATGCCACAAGGTGCTGCGCCAGGGTATTATTGGCCCACCATGCAAAAGGATGCTGACGATCTCGTCCGAGCTTGCGACCCCTATCAGAGATATTCTAATATCCAGAGGCTCCCCTCTGCAGTTTGGTCCCTATTTCCTTCGCTTGGCCCTTTACTAAGTGGGGTATGGACATCCTTGGCCCTTTTCCCTCGCCACTGGACAGAGAAAGTTCTTGTTTGTCGCCATTGACTACTTCACCAAGTGGGTCGAGGCCGAGGCAGCTACCCAGATAACCGAAGCTCGGGCCAGGGACTTCGTATGGAGATCCATTATTTATCGCTTCGGCCTCCCGCATACCATCATCACCGACAATGGCAAGCAGTTTGATAACCCAAAGTTCTGAGGTTTCTGTGAGGAGCATGGATCTTTCACCGCCTCACATCGGTAGGGCATCCGCAAGCCAACGGAGAAGCCAAAGTAACTAATCGGACCCTGCTTCAAGGGATCAAGGCTTGGCTTACCAGAGCCCGAGGCAAATGGGCGGACGAACTTCACCACGTCCTATGGGCTTACCGCACCACCCAGAGAATCCCCACTGGCGAGACCCCATTCCGGATGGCCTTCGGCACGAAGCCGTCATTCCCGTGGAGATAGGACTCCCTTCTCCGCGGTGGAGAACTACTCGGAGGAGGCTAACGACGAGCAGCTTTGCACCAATCTCGACCTGGTGGAAGAGATCAGAGAGAAAGATCGAATCAGAGTAGCTGCATATCAGCAAAGAGTGGCCCGCTATCATGCCTCCAGAGTCAAAGGAAATCTTTCTCGTCCGGCGATCTTGTCCTCCGGAAATCATCTGTCTCCAAACCGCTGGAACAAGGAAAGTTGTCCCCGAACTGGGAAGGCCCCTATAAGTGGCGAAAGTCGTCGGACCCGGTACCTACAAGCTCCAGGATCTGAACGGAAATCCATTCCCCGACATGGAATTCAGACAACCTCCGCATATCATCAGTAGAGTACGCTTTCTATAGACTGCCACTTTACAGCTTTGGCATCTTGTCCTATTATCCACGACATGATCGCTACAATCATTTTTTCCGAAAAAGTCGTAATGAAAAATATATGTTGTTCACCCATTCTCGGCACAACCGAGCTATCTTCTTGAGCAGCTAATCTCTGTACCTCGGCTGGGCCGAGTCCTATTCAATAAAGACTCGGTATGGTCGAGCACCCCCGGTACGGCTGGGGCCAAGTGATCCCAAAGCCTTGGCCGGATTCGGGCAGCTTACAAGTCCCGGCCGGACCGAAGGACAAAGGAAACTTTGGCCGGATTCGGCAGCTACAAGTCCGACCGGACCAAAGGGAAAAACTTCAACCGGATTTGGGCAGCTTACAAGCCCCGGTCGGACCAAAGGGCGAAAAACTTCAACAGGATTCGTGCAGCTTACAAGCCCGGTCGGACCAAAGGGCGAAAAACTTCAACCGAATTCAGACAGCTTACAAGCCCCGACCGAACCAAAGGGTGAACGAAACTTTGGCCGGATTCGGGCAGCTTACAAGCTCCGACCGGACCAAAGGGTAAAAAACTTCAACCGGATTCGGGCAGCTTATAAGCCCCGACCAGACCAAAGGGAAAAAAACTTCGATTGGATTCGGGCAGCTTACAAGCCCAGGCCAGACCAAAGGGTGAAAAACTTTGACCGGATTCGGGCAGCTTACAAGCCTCGGCCGGACCAAAGGGCGAAAACTTTAACCGGATTCGGGCAGCTTACAAGCCCCAGTCAGACCAAAGGGCGAAGAAACTTCGATCGGATTCGGGCAGCTTACAAGCCCGGTCGGCGCCGAAGTGCGTCAAAGCCTCGAAGTGCATCTCCTATCAAAAGCCTTGGCCAAAGCCGAAGTGCGTCTTCCATCAAAAGTCTCAGCCAAAGCCGAAGTGCGTCTCCTATCAAAAGCTTCAGCCAAAGCCGAGTGCATTAATTATTAAAAGCCTCGGTCAAAACCGAAGTGCATCTCTTATTAAAAACCTTGGCCGGAACTAAGGCTGAAAACGTATTCGTATCTGTATTCGAATTATATCAAATTCGATATTTATTTTGTAGTTTAATCAGATTCGGATTCGAATTCGGATCTAATCCAAAAAATAATTGGATACGGATACGGATACAAATTTATATATTTTTTAAATACGAATATGAATATCCATTTTATTGTATCAGGATTGGTTAATATTTCGAATTTTCTAAACAAAGCCCGGGCGTCGGGCCGGCCCGGGCGACAACTATTTTTTAAGTAAAAAAAATAAAATCAAAATGCCAGCGAGAGAGAAGAGACGCATGAAGGCATGATTCATCGATACGTCGGTACGGTTGCCAGAAGGCTTTCGTTCGTTTTGATTGGCAGAACTGAAGAAGGCTTTCGTTCATTTTTTTTGGCATAGCCTGCTCAGTTCTTTCTTCGTCTTCCACGTCTAGACTTCCTAGGAGCGATCCGTGGAGGCAGCGAAGGAGACGGAGGCAGCGAAGGAGACGGAGCTACGCGATGGTCGAGGAGGAGGTGTCACGAAGCGTCTGTGTTTCCTTCCCCTAATCTTCGTCGCATCTGTAACAGCCAACAGGTGAGCTTCCTTGATCCTTCCCAATTCCAGAGAGAGAGAGAGAGGAAGGGAGGGAGAGAGACTCAGAGAGGGAGAGAGTGGCGGAGGAATCGAACGAGAGAGAGAGAGAAAGAATGATTTCATGGTTTCTTTCAGATTATTCCTACATCATCCCCTGAATTAATAGATGACTTTGATCTCCCTCGTTATTCTCGACCTCCTTCCCATTATTATAACAATTACTTCTACTTTTATTCTCTTTATCCTCGCCTCTAGCCCTGTGATAAGGGAATGGCGACTCTTCCCCACCCGAAGATCTCCTCGGCTCTTCCCCCTGCAACCCCGCCTTCGTCTCCTCCCACCGAACCGCCCTCCTTGGGACATCTCTGCCTTTGTTCGCAAGCCGCGAAGGTCGAGGACCACTGGTGGCGGCGTGCTCAGAGGAGGAGTCGGTCGGAGAAGCTGGTTTTCGTCTTCCGTGAGAGCCGTCCTCGAGCCTTCGTCCAACATCTCCTCCCGTGAGCGGCGACAGCAGGACGATGATCATCAGCCAAAGGTACTCTGTTTTCGATATTGTTTTAGCTTGACGATTATTCGCATTCAAATGATTCAAAATGAGTTCCGAAAGCCTTTTTTGATGATTTGGCTGTAATTGATCTGAAATGCTTCGCAAGTCAAAGTTTCTTTTTGCTTCACAAGTGACAGCATTTTCTTTAGTTATGTGATGGAAACTTACTTGCTTTTGTACCTGGAGTTGCATCTTTGATTCATTTTAATGGCAAAGGATGCTACTGGGCTTGTCTGATCAGTGGCCGGAGGTGTTTGATGTTGATTTCTTTGTCTGCTGGACTGAAGTGTGCAGTGTAATCAGGCTAGGTTGGCTTTCTAGTTTTATGGTGTTTCTGGTATTGTTGTTACTAAAAATTGATGTTCTGAATTAGTAGACTGCTTACGAGCAAGGTGAGCTTTTGGTGGCTACAGAGATTATTATTTATCGAGATTATGTGAGTAGAGATAAGCAATGCTCTGTTTGGATTGCTGCAAGTTGAGCTGCAGTAAATTATACTTTACTGCAACTGGAGACTTTTGGATGGTTAGTGGAATTTGGGTAATGGACATCTTAACAGAAGTCCTTACTTCTATAGCTTGCAGCATGAAATGATGCTTTTCAGCTTATGCCGGGGCCTGCAAGTAATATTGCAAAATAGAGAAGCTATTTATGGCAGAGTTCATGTAGGGATTGTTGCAATTCTTTAGTGTTGGATGCGTTCCAGTGGCATTCTTCAGGGAGAAAGTGAGCTAGAAAGAAGGTGATTTTCTAGTTAAGCCTTGAATTTACTAGTCTTTGTGCCATCAAATTTTTTCTTTTTCAATCTATGATTTGTGAAGCATATGTTTGACACTGAAATCATGACTTGGAGGGCATTTCTAAATGCAACCGTTGTGATTTGTGAAGCATATGTTTGACACTCTATCTGAGCCAAGGGCCATGATGTTAGGCAGATTCATAGCATTTCCTGACTCAGATGCATGCAAATTGTAACCATCATGAAATAATAGCTGATAATGTCTTTCTAAGCCAACTCAAACTATGTCCCTATATCTGATAAGTTACTAGCGTCCTGAAGGATATTTATTCATTTCCTTGATAAGGTCTGTGATATATTTTCAAGAATCATACATCTTTGATCAGGTATATGATATATTTTCAAAAATCATACTTCGTGGATGCTTGGCAAATTACTTATTTTAAGCCTAGCCCCTTGATATGATCATTTATATATTATAATACTTGACCTTTGTCCTATGTTTTTGTTCCTTTGTGTTCTTCAGGTTGGTAATTGTTTGGGCACTTTGATCAAAATATTCAAGGCTTCTTTCCTGCCATTCTTTGGTGAACTTGCTATGTACATAACACCAATGTTGGTAAGTCCTAAGAAACATGCTACTTATATTTCTTAGTAGTACTCAAGAAAATATGCTTGACATTTTGCTTTTCCTATTGTATTTATGCATTTTTTGTATTAGTGAACTGCAAATTCTTATATATGTCTATATTTCCGTAAAAATTTTTGTCTCAATGCTTAATGATTTCCATCTCAAATATTTTAGGTCCTACTACATTGTTGCTTAGTTGGATTTGTTGTGGATTTCAACTTCTTTCAAGTTTCTTAGAGAACATTTATGTAGCCATATTCTTATTGCCTATGTTTTGTTCTTGTGGTAGACAGTAGGGAGTTTAGTGGCTTCTTTAGTATTCCTCTATTTATTAACTCTTTCATAACTATTCATCATATAATACCATCATGAGATCATAGAAATTTCTATCTTCATATCCGTATCTGTATCTGTATATAACAAATATGGATATGCTTGATATCCTATTCATATTCGTATATAATAAATATGCATATGCTGGATATCCGATTCGTATCCGTATCCATATATAATAAATATGGATATACTAGATATTTGATTCGTATCCGTATCCGTATATAATAAATATGGATATACTTGATATCCGATTCGTATCCGTATCCATTTAGAATAAATATGGATATGAATTTAATATCCGTTTAGTATCCGTATCCGTATTCATATCCGTTAAAAAATATGGATACAAATGCGGATATACTACTATCCGATCCATATCCGATCTGTTTTCAGCCCTAGCCGGAACCGAAGTGCGTCTCTTGATATCGGAAACCTCGGCCAAGACCGAGTGATGAGAATAAACGTTTTGAAGATAGCAGCAGATACAAAAGTTGCAAAAATTTCTCTTTTCATTCATCATTAAAAAAGAACAACAAGAAAGGAAAGAAAAAGGGCACATGAGCCCTTACTGGGGCTTATCATCTTCTCCTGGCGTTGTTGAGTTCCCCTCATGCCGCTAAGCTGACTCGGCAATCTGTCGTTGGAGGGATGCTACTTTTCCCTCAAGTTGGCTGTTGGTCCGACGAAGGAGCTCGATCTCTCTCATAGAAATAGCCAAATATTGCTCAGCCGCCCTCTGAAGTCGTTCGCGGTCTGCGAATAGTGACGCCAAGACCTCCCCGTCAAAGGTCATCGTAGTGCGGCCCCTATGGGACCCCCAGTGGCCACTACCGCTATTACCTAATCTCCCTCCATCCTCAGAAGCCATCCTGCTATCCCGAACTTAGGGAGGCCAACAGGAGATGTGATTAACGATGGCGTTCCCTATCCGTATTTAAACTACTTCTGGCGAGTATTTCGATCGCCCGGGCCATTAATTTCAACTCGCGGAAACTCGCCACGCGTCACCACCTCAGTAGGCGCTCGTGAGAAACGAAGATTTCCGCCCCTCGTCGAAGAGGACCATTAATAACATTGAGGCGCTCAAGAAGCTCCCCTTTTTTGGGACTAGACTCCCTACGATCTGTCGGACCCTTTTGAAGTAAATGTCCTTAAAATTCTACCAGACCCCCTTTAATTAAATATCCTTGAAAGTCTGCCAGACTCCCTCGAATTAGATATCCTCGAAAAAAATGCGGAGAAGAGGAAAAAGTGCATCAGCGATCAACACTGGAGAAACATGGCTCGCCCTCTTCAAAAATGGCCGATTCACAGACTTCGGGCACCCCCCTACATCGCTCGGGTAGCCCCCCATCCTCTTTGGTCGTCCACGCCTGGATCTACAGTTGCAATAAGGGCCAAGAAAAATATCAAAAATCCTTGGCTAAACCGAGCGATATATTCCCTGATGCCTCGTCTATACCGAGCGGCATATTATTCAAAGCCTCGGTCGAGTCGAGCATTATATCCCTAAAGAAATCCCGAAGTCTTAGCCGAACTAAGGGACATGATTCTGAAGCTTCGGCCTGATTGGGCAATCTCTCAAATTCCTCGACGTAACTCAAACACCCTATGATACTTTGGTAGAAGACAACAACCTCCTTCTACCCAACAGTAAGGTCATACGAGCTATTTCTTTCCGAGGAAATACCTGCTTCGTGCTGCGAACAAGATCATGCTTACCCCATGAGTCCACAAGACCGCCCAGGTCTACCTATGGCCCAAACAGGGCTAAATGCTTCCTCTACTGAGGACCGAACATTTGTCTCAACAAAAATAAAGTAGCAAGAGCACTGCCGAAATATGCTATGACACAAAAAGCATGATATGGGAGTAGCAACTCTCAACACGATTACATCGAAAAGAAAAAAGCAGGTGCTAAAAGAAGAAAGAATAAAACTTTCTTTATTTCTTCACAATGAAAAGAGTTACAACCTCCTGAGAGGCATTACAAGTGCATCAAAGCACAGGAAATACAAATAAAATAAAAGCTTGACTGAGCAACTTCGATCAGCTTCGGTTAATAATGATGTTCTGGCATCTGACCCAAGAAACCATAGAAACCAGGCAGCTCGGCTGAGCCACTAGTTAATGCGAAAGAACAAATTGGCCACCCACAGGTCCACTGGATGAATTAAGAGATCCAAAAGCAGAAGGAAGACCTGTGGATGCCGATGTTGGGGAGACATTCCCCCTGGGTGGGATGTTGGGCTGCTGGTCGCTGCCCGATCGTAAAAGGCATAGAACCAGCACACCCACACTCTCTCTCCCTCTTCACACAGGCAAGAGATCCCCAGTCGGATGAGCTAAGGGATCCAGCCGAGGAGAAGGAAAAGTCCACCCTTGCCATGGGGATATGCATGCTTTGCATTTCCGGCGGTCCCCATGGCAAGTGTCGAAAGGGAGCGCATACGTGCGCTCCCCATATGATTTCTGCGGACCTCCCGTGCGCTCTCCATATGATCTCGAAATTCTTCTCGAGGACGGTCTGCTCTTCAGCAGCTTCTTCATCACCCCAGCTATCCGGGGGAAGTCGACTTGCAAAAGGAGAACTCAGTCTCTCCACTCTCAACCTCAGATACACAGACATCATGAGAACTTCCACAGGAGAACAAAGTCTTGGGAGATAGCCTAACACGGCCGTTCTCCCCAATTTATAGGCAAACAAGCCCGGGGCAGTTATTAAAGAGGAAAGCCCTGAAATTTGAAACACCCTACCCCATTGCTACGTGGAAGGGCAGAAGAAAAGAATTACTTCCGAGCGCACCAAATGCGTTTCCCAAGCCGTGACGAAAGGCAAGGGATCTCCCCCTGATCTCGAATCGAGAACCTTAAATGCATGAGATCAGCTAGGTCGTTGAGATACGGGCAGGCCTGGGAAATCCTCTTCCGAAAACGATGCCATCCAATGGCGATCGATTGCTTGTCGCGTACGTTAAGAGGACCTGCATTGGAAAAGGCCAACGAAGTAAATGCCCCTGACAAGGGCGAAATACTTTTCAACAAAGCCACTTCGTGTACCTCGGCTGAAAGCATGCCCATTTCTTCACTTTGGGCAGGCCGAACTATTTAACCTCGGCTCTAACCAGGATACCCTTGCGATTTTTGGCCATTTCAAGTCGAACTATCCAATACTTCGGCAGGACGAACTCCCTTACCCACTCCGAGCGAGACCGAACTATATTCCTCGGCAGCGCCGGGCCATTTTATGCCTCGCCGAAGCACATCAATCTTTTTTACTTCGACAAACCAAGCTATCCTTATACCTCGGCCTCGACCGAGATGTTTATTTAAGTCCGAACCAAACCAACCTAAGAGCGCGAATGAGTTATAATCTGTTCACAGTCGGAAGAAAACTTGAGATAAAAAGATCGGCCAAAAAGGCAAACAAGTGGAGGTGAAAGACCCGTTCATCAAAAATTTCGACCAGACTACAAATTGAGAAGCAAAAAATACATAAGAACCCTCAAGGATCAGGGCTGGATCGGTCCCAGCAGCATCTTCGGTGATTTCGGGGGGGCTTGGCTTGTTTTGCCCACTTCAAAAGTCGTTGTTCCCTTGGCGGCAAGCTGAGAGTGTCCTTCGGGAGCCGCGGCCTCGCTAAAACCCAAAATAGCATCGAGATCGACGTCTGAAATATCTTCATACTCGGCTTCTTCAGCCCCCGGGGTACAGGCCTCAAAAGGTTCAACATCCAAAAAGGAGAGGTCCCATTCCGGATGCTCCCGAGATATTTTAGTTCGAACCTCCTCCGCCAAGCTGGAAAGCCTCGGCACATGTCGCATCTTGTTCGCCCCGAAGTAGGGCAAGCTGCCCTTCAGCCTCAGCAACCTGGCCCCGAAGTGAGGCGACTCGCTCCTCAATCTCAGTGACCCACCCTTCGAGCTCCGAGCTCCTCGACGACTCGACCAGTTCTCCTTGCAGGCTTTCTAATTGACCTTGGCCCTCGAGTCTCGCCTTCTCATCTGTCAGCACAGAGTTAGCCGGTGCAGTAATAAATAATAGGGGAAGTTAAAGAGACGACATCTTACCTCTTCCTCCTGCCGGGCTAATCTCCTGGTCAATTCCTCGACCTCGCCGAAGGCCCTCAGCTTGTCGGCCTTAACCTGCTCGATCCTATCCTTGAGGTCGTTAATCCTCGACTGCCTGCTGTTAGCTTCCTCCCTAGACTGGGAGAGCTCATCAAGCTTGGCTATTTCTCCTGATGCCATTTGATCTATCGTCCCTGGCAATAACGCAATGTTGCAGCTGTCGGATCTTCTCCTCCGTCTCGCCGAGCATTCTATTCAGGCGATTCCTCTCCTCGCTTCTTTCTTCAGCCTGTCTCGACTCTCAAACTGTTTTTTAACAGTCTCCATTTCTCCAGCATGCCTAGATTTGATCTGCGATAGCTCCAAGTATGCTTCGTCATACCTCGTCGGAGCCCGCGCAGCTCCTCAACTTCAGGCCTCAACTTGGACGCGTCGTCGAGGGCGGCCTGATGCATCCCCTCGCCCTCGCCAAGTTCTCATTGGCGACGTCCAGAACCCGCTCAAGTTTGTAGAGCCTCGCTCGCAATCTGAGCTCAATGCTGACTTTCTTAGCCTGGGCACTGGCCCTGCTGCCAGATTCAAGCGCCAGCATAGCGCCCTAGTGATCAAAGCACTCTGTGAAACGAAACACAAATAAGAAAGTGCAATCAAGTCAACCTAGAAGGCACCCATTGCTCTGGAATAGCAACTTACCCGGGAAGCATAGGACCTAGCGAGCCCCATAAGGGCGGAGTTGTCAATTTCAGGGAAAGATGGACATCCTTCGCCACATTCCGCTGACCAAATGCGGCGTCGATGAGGTCTAGGTCTACAAATTCATTCGCCGAAGGACCACACCCGGATACAATGCCGACCTCATCAGGGCAGCGAACGCCGCCTCGATGGCCGGGTCCAAACCACCGGGCTGCCGTCCAAAGGACCAGGCCGGGCAATCTCAGGCTGAGAAGCTTTCAACCTTCTGGCCTCCTCAGCAAAATTCTGGCCTAAGATTTCTCGGGTACCTCGGCCAGCCCAGGCGCCAATTTTCCGAAACCTCGGTAGGGAAAGCTTCAACTGGAAGATTCTCATCTCGTCCTCTCCCCTCGTCCGAGGTTTTCTCCTCGATCGCCTCGGTGATCGCAATCGCTCCCTCCTGTTCTCCCGCCGAAGCTAGAGACATCTTCTCGCTCGGGAAGGAACCCCCAGGATACTGACCTCTGCCGAGCCTGGCAATAACTCATCCCCAGGAGAGGGGACTGCCGGATGAGCACACGAGACCTCATCCGGGCCGTCCACTATCTCCACCACCAAAGGACAGGGGATCTCAGCAACCTTCCCAGAGTCCTCTCTCTCTCTGCTCCTCCGACATGACTATCACTTCTTCCCATGACTGAGGGAACCCCTCTCTCATTGCGCTCCCACATCCTCTTTCTTTGATGGTAAGGAGCGCAGGCTAACCTTGACTCGCCCAGCCTTCGGCGAGTGCTCTTCAGAAAGACGGACCTTCTTCTCAGGCTTACGCCTTTCCACACTACTAGTCCCTCTCGGGCGCTTGCCCAACTCCTTCCTTATACGGCCCGTTAGTGCAGACCTCTTGGCTGCAAGCGCAGTGGGTGAACAATCAGACCGAGATATACTCGCTCGAGTGAAATCAATGGAAGGGAAAAAGAAAAAGACTTACCTTGTACGTCGATGGGGCTAAGCCCGACGGCGAAAAGAGCCTCCTCTGATAGTAAGTCATTAGCCAAAACATTCGGCCGTCACAAAGGACCTCTAGGTCCTCCTTCTCCTGTTCGGATAGGGCTGGATGCATTTCCATATCCCTGACAAAGCTCCCCATCCCCGCGGGAAGCCGGAGCCGATGTTCCCCTCGGCGATAAAAAATTGGACCTTCCACTCCTTGATGGACGACGGCTTATCCATGATATCTTGAATGATTTCCGAGGTCCGATATAGGACCATTCCGAGTTCCTTCCGGACATCAGATGATAGCAAGCATGGAACAGGGGAAGAGTCGCTGTTACTGAACCCGGCTGCACATCGAAATAAACTAATGATACTGCGCCAGCTATTAGGAGCCACCATTGTCGGACAAATGTTGTAAAACCTTATGATCTCCTTCGCTAGGGGATGAAGGGAAACTGAGGCCTGCCTTCAGGCTATCTTCATAAAGAAAGATCCCCCGCTCCAGTTCTTGCGAGACCCTATGCTCAGGCTCCGGCAACCGCAAGAGGATATCCGAGGGAATGCCATATTTCTACGTATTCTCCCCAAATCCTCGGCAACAATCTCTGAGGCCATGTCGCTAGGACTCACCATGCTGTTGGTCGAAGAGATGCCGAGCAAGGTTACAAAGGAAACAGGGGAACAAGATTCTTCAAAAAGAAATGAAAGAGCGCTGTGAACGGAATGGCGCTGTTACGACTTTTTTTTTCTCAAAGAAACGCCTCAAAGAGAAGATAAGGCATCTTAATCGAGACACCCGGAACCGCCATCGCAGGCGCCGAAAATCGGGATTTGATACGTGGCGCTTCCCCAACCGTTGCCCTAAGAAACGATGGATTCATCCCGTAAAGCATGGCGGCCGCGCAACATTAATTAGGGCATCATTATGCAGGCTATCAAATCCAGACCCTTTCAGATCTTGCCACCTGGAACTATACTCCTTACGCCAAACCTATGCTTCGAACTAGGGAGTGGGGGCATGTTGAGGGGTAAAATATTACGTTAATAATTATGCAAGAGGTTAGGATCAACCCTGAACCTGCTCTCACTCGTTGTGCAATGCCCGCTAGAAATGAGCCAGCCGAGCTATCCACCTGCCTCGCCAGCCGAGCTATCCACCGTGCCTCGGTCCTAGTCCGAGCTATCCTTATACCTCGGTCCTAGTCCGAGCTATTCTTATGCCCCAGCCAGACCCGGGCACCCAAGCACCTCTGCGGAATCCAGCGCGGAGAGTTTAAATTCATAAGATTTCCAAACAAAAATCACACCCGAGAGTGGCCTAGAGCCCTGGAGCCTACACAATCGCCGAATCTCAAGACATCAACCAGCTCTCCCAGTCGTCGATCCTCTAACCAACAAGATACGAATCTTACTGACCTCATAACAAACTGGATTCGAATCTTAACGGCTTTCGGACCCACGACACTCCAAGGAATCAGGTGATCCTCTATAAATACGACTGTCTTGACTTCTCAGGTATGCGTACTTCCTTACTCGCCCACTCTCCATCCACCCTGGCTCACCCCTTCCGCCATTAACGCTCTGCTCATAGCTCTCGAAAGGCCACCCTGGAGAGACTCTTCAGCGGAGCCTTCTCCATATTTGTTTGCTGTTGATCTCGCTGACTTGAGCGTCAGAGGGTTCCGCAGAGGGCCACCCCCAACTCTCGCGTGATGACTGTTTTGCAGGTCCACCAGGAGAGAGCCCACTTGAAGCTCGATCGCGTCCGAGTCGAAGGACAGATTTCAGCAGCAACAAATTGTTGATCTCCGCTAACTTGAGCGTCGGAGGGTCTTCCACAAAGGGCCACCCCCAACGCCTGTCGTGAGGACTGTTTTGCAGGTCCCCAGAGGGAGCCCACTCTGAAGCTCGATCGCCCGAGTCGGAGGATAGATTTCAGCAGCAACGCATATCATTTCTTTTATATGTTTATTTCTAATTCTATCTTTTAAAGTTTTACCACATCCATTTTAACATATGCATTTCTATTACACTTAATTTATTCATATATTTCAATATTGCCCAACACTCTGTTCCATATAGCATAGCTGGCCTAATAGCGATTTTATAGATTTTTTTTAATTTTAATGGATGCGTCGATCATATAATACTTCCGAAGCACTCTTCCATTTAATCCATCCTGCTTTAACTCTATGATTCACATCTTCACCTATTTCACCTTATTGCTGGATAATTAATCCCAAATACCTAAATTTTTCACTCCTTGATATCTCTTGGCTTGCAATCTCTATAGTTTCTTCATTTATATTTCTACTTCCACTAAAATTACATTTCATGTATTCAATTTTAGTTCTACTAATCTTAAAACCTTTAGATTCTAAAGCCTCTCTTCAAATCTCTAGCTAGCATTTACTCCAAATTTAATTTCATCAATTAACACTACATCATTTGTAAATAACATACATCATTTTGAATATAAAAATCCATGGGATATCATTTTGAATATGTTTGGTTAATTCATCCATAACTAATACAAAAAATACGAATTTAAAGCAGATCCTTGATGTAAACCTACAATAATTGATAAATAAGATCACATATTTGATATAAGGTCAAAAATAAGGTATTAACAATTATGAAGGATAAATGGCCACAAAAAGGAAAAAGATTCCTGCAAAATCTTTAGTAAAGGAATAAAAAATCTGATTGCGATCATGATGATGCTATCAACTTGGATATACCCCTACTTATGCATATAGGACCTACTGAGCTACCATGTTTTCCTTAAGATATAATAAGAAAGCTGAGCTGAAACAATTAGAAACTTATATTTTCTACAAAAGGATCAATAAGAATATAAAATAATAAATAACACCATGTATTTGGTCAAATAACTTCCTTGTCAATGTCAGATACATCCCTCATATATTATAAATAAAAAGTAAAAAATAAAGAAAGAAAAAGACTGCTAATTCAACACAAAACACAAACTGGCTGACTTCTGCAATTCACCTAAAATCCATGTCTAATTAAAAGTGACAAAGGATCTAATAATATGAACATAAGTGAATTCTAGCAATTGCACACGCTTAAGAGCAATAATATGCAAAGTACTCCGTGCTCCAAGGAATTTCATGTTGGAATTTTGGAATCAGCAGGCAACACATGATTCTTTCAGTTAGGAGATGGCATTTCCACCATCCAATGCTCGAAAGTTAGATCATCTAATTATGAACCATTTACCAATCCAAATCAATTAGTTACTTTCTTCATCAGGTGTGTCATATCTAACCATCCATACCATGCTGAATGCGTAACAGTGTCTCTGATGAAGAAGCCGAATTGATCACACAAATGCAAACACATTTAACAAGCATTATCACGTCCATTGAATGAACTAGTTACACAAATTGGTCAGTACAGCGTAAAATAAAAATAGATACAAGAAATCCCAACATTAAGTACAAGAAGGGAACTTTATATGACAAACACTTAGTCCATGGAATTTCGGAGATTCTTACCAGGCATTTGAAATCCTTGAATATTTTCTGTAATCCATTTCCTCATTCCACTCTCCAACCAGTTGGAATATTCTCTGGTTTTGCCTTCTGATACGGATCTACAAGGCTGAATGAAACAAACAAAATAAACAGTTTGATCAGAACATTAGTAACTAGTAACAACCAGCGGGTCTAAGAAACCAGTATGAGCTTGAAATGCAAACAATAAGTTCAATTTAGCAAAAGAATATTCAGTGAGAGAGTGTCCAATGAGGAGCCCACTAGTTCATAAGAGAGAATGGTTTCGTCAACAAAGACCTAAATTTAATATGGACTTCTCAGGGGAAATCCTCAACCAAGAACTTAAGGTGCCTATTGCCAAATTTATTCACAGTTTTCCACCACCATAAACTTAATTTCTAGAGACCTGGCCCAAGATATAGGCAACAATCCATACTGAGGAGAACGGTCATTTCCCAAATTTGCGTGGCAAACTCAAAACATACACATAAAACATCTGAAATACCTTTTCAGCATGGAAATGTGATCAGGGAAATATAAACGTTTATAAATCAGCAACAGGAGAAAGAAACAGCAGCCTTGCATGAAGTGAGAAGAAAGATCAATACAGGCGTTCGAATAAATGTTTGAATGAAAGATCCGCCCAAGCTCCTGGTTCAACGGTCAAGAAAGATTGTGCTACATGCATTAAAAAATTGCTGAAAAAAAATCACTTTGATGAAATGAGAGAAAAATTTAGGAATCTACCGTTGTTTTGTTTTAAGCAAAACAATCTGTCAATGGGTAAGTCGAGGAGAAAGGAAGAAGAAGAGGGATCGAAGAAGTTGGATGGCTTCTTTACCTCCAGAAAGAGCAGGCAGAAGCTTGATGCTCTATTTGGATGGAGAGAAAAATGGAAGGAAAGAAAACTGAGAGGAGAGAATAGTGGAAGGAAAGAAAATTGAAGAGAAAATATTTTCTCTTCTTCTGTTGGATGAGTAGGAGGAAAATAGAGAGGAGAGAAAAGTTAATAATTTACAATAACAATAATATCCTTATTATAGATGATTAAAAAATACATCGGTTGTTTTTTTGGAAGGGTTAATATTGAAATAAAAAAAAAATGAAAGAGCATTTTTGAGTTTTCTCTCTGAAATTCTTCGGATGGAGAGAAAACTTTTATGTGGGGCCCACCACTTTTTTCCTCTAGTTTTCTTTCCTCCTTACTTTTCTCTTGATCCAAACAAGGTAAATTTTATTTTTTCTCTTGTTTTCCCTCTTAGTTTTCTTTCTTCCCTAGTTTTCTCTCCATCCAAAAAGAGGGTGAGCGTTTCCGAAAATTGGATGACGGTTACATTGGGAGACTCGAAAGAGGACGATGTATCGGACCCCATTCGACCGTTCGCTGGGATCCGAAGTAGCAGGGCTGTCTCTAAACGTCCGCGGGCTCGTACTCGACCCGAAACCATCCGAATGCCGGCCCATGGGCTTCTGGGCAGGTACAGATCCAAAGATGGAGCCATCTCACGCGATGAAAAAGTCTTTGTGCACTGCTTTCGATGCATGAAGGCGCGCACCGAGCATATCCATTGGCCATGTTCCTATGCGGATGCACTTGCGAGATGTGCCATGGCCCATTGGATCATGACATGCGCATCAGTACGGGCGCGCAGCCAATAGCCACCCCCAGTGCACGACTTCATACATCGAAGGCGGTGCACAAAGTCATTTCCTCACACGATTCAATCAAATTAAAACTTAGGCCAAATAGTTTATCCAAACCATAATTATATTATTCGATACGAGATTTATTAATTATACCATAAGGTTAAGTAATTGATAAAGGGTTTTAAGGACAATAAAGGATTTGAGCTTTCCAAAATCCAGGGCAAACTCAATTGGGCTCAACCTGAGTTCCCCTATTTTACCCACTCAGTGCATAGGATTAGGATGAGATTTTATAAATTTAAATTAGACATTAGCTAAAAATCTAATGTGAACTTAAATAGTGTTAGGCTAGAGTTTATCATCAATCCAGCTTAAAATTCAAACCTTACTCATCCCGACAAAACTTGGATTGACCTAACTTAACCCAATCCAACCTCTATATATATAATATTTCATGTTTCATGATATATTATTATATAATTGTATCTTTAGTCTTATTGAATTATGTATAATTGCACCATCAAATTGATGAATGGTTGTTGCTTCCATTCGATAAAATGTCCCAAATCATACCATAAAAATTCCTATCTAACTTAATCCAAACATATTAAAATGGCGCAAAAAAATGTAGTTTGATTAATTTGATGTAATGTAAATTTAGTTTAAGATGAGGTTATATTAGGTTGAGGTTGTAAGATACTAGAGACTATTAAGTTGGATTAGAGTTGGGAGTTGATTTTTAACTCAATCCAATCCAGTCCAGTTGTAAGCTTAATTTCTAATAGTGCTATCTACTTAACACTTAGATTGGGCTCCTATCTAATTTTATCATACCATATCTTTACATTGCTCAATCTTTATTCATTCCAAATTCAACCCCACTCTCAGATGGGTAGTGTTTGGTTAAAATATATAATGAAACCCCCAATGAACCATTAGTACTCCTAATTCAAACTATTATTAATGCAATAAAATATAGCAAACAATGACCAGCAAAATCATACCAAACTTTGCAAGAGCCGCAAATTTATAGGCAAGGATTTTAATATTTGAATATTTAGTTTTTTTCTATTTTATGAGCAAACGTATGAGTGAACAAGATTCAGAGGTTTTTAACTATGTTTTTCTTTTAATTTTTCATTAGTGATAGTATCAAATTTTTGCTAGGTTTCTAAAATTTGCATTTGAATAATTCTAATATATTTTCCTATATCAAGCCTATTCCTAGCATGATTTTTTATATTTCTTTAGTGTAACTTTGTATTAGGTTAAAGACATCAACTATATAAATATTCTCCTAATTTATTTTGAAAAGTAGTTTTCTATGATATTAGTAAAATTTATTTTGTAAGAACTTTTTTCATCAATGAAATATTTTTCAATATGGATTTCTTTAATTTTACATGTTTTATCACTAGGTTTAATTTAGATCAGCTTGCTTTTTAATCTTTACGCTTTGTTTATTAATTTATTTAAGCTTATTTGCGCTTGTACAAAAGGCAGGTTGGTTAGGTTAAAAAAAATAACTCTGATATTTTTAGATCAAATGCACTTTCTTTGATTTTATTTGTAAGTTAATTGGAATTAAATATTTAGGGGGTTGAATTAGGTTGAGAGCCCTATTATCAATTTAGGCTCGACTAAATTTGTTGAAGATTTGTTTCAAGTTGGAATGGATTACTAATAAATGAATATCATTGTAACCAAATGTAGTCAAATTTAGGCATATATCGGCCTTAAACTTAGCTCAAGGTCTATTTTGCTTGGAGGTCAATGGGCCAAACAAGAGCCCACTTCAGGGATATTGGTTGGGCTTTATTTGAAGCTAACATATGTTCACTTGGGCCCTCTTTGACCTAGACTGAGTTCAGGTGCCAGATTACAAGTATCTAAACAGTTCTTTAGAGCCAAAGTCACAATCCTCTTCTAGGATTGAGGTTATCTATGTATAATCATTCAAGTTTCTAGATTGGGAGTAGATTGAAAGAACTTTGCATTAAAGTGACGCAAAAAAGTTTGTCATCATTACACTTAGAAATTCATGAGACGTTTCTATAGATATTGGTAGGGTTTGCTATGTAGAAAAATAACTTTTAGCTCAATAATCAATCAATAGGCCATCCATGGCAAATTTTAAGTCCTATTTACTTATGAAAAATAAGAACTATTTTTGAAAATAAAATTCATAGAAGACCAAAAAAAAGAGTTTCACATTCAAATATATTAATTTTTAAATAAAAAATATTGAAAAAATTACTTTCTAATTTTTTAAAGTTATATTGAATATTGAAAAACGTCTCAAAGATATTTATCAATATTTTTTGTATGAAAGCGAGGCCCATTTTTTCATATTTTCTAAGTAAAAAAACATGTGCTATTGATTATTTCTTTGAAGTGCTCTCTCTTTAATATAGGAAGAGGAGAACCAAGCTCTTTTTCAATTCATTTTTGAGCTTCAATTGCTCTTCTATGATGACCCCAACCCCCTTTCTCCTTTCTCGAAGCCTTTACTCCATGATCTCCGCTCCATTTCCTATGATAGCGGCAGCCATATTAGCAACCTTTTCTAGGACCACCTCACCACCTAGAACCCATTCCCTTCCTATCTAATGGGGGAAGAGGAGAATGAAACCTTCTCTATATTCATTTCTAAGCTCCAATCCCTCAATTATGATGACCTCAACTTCTCTTCCCCCTTCTTTTAGCCCTTGCTCCATGACCTTATCTTTCTTCTTGATGGCAACGGTGGTCATGAAAGCAACCACCTCTAAGACCGCGTGCTCCCTTTCCTCAAGAACCTCTTCCCCTTCCTCTTTAATGGAGGAAAAGGAGAACGAAGCCTTCTCTCAATTTATCTTTAAGCTTTAATCCCTCCATCATGATAATTCCAACTCCCCATCCCCTTTTTTGAGCCCCCAATCTATGACCTCTTCTTTCTCCTCGATGGCAGCAATAATCGTGTTGACCACCCCCTCTAGGACTATCTCGTAAACTGCAACCTCTTCCTCTTTCTTTTATCTTTTTGTCTCCTTTGTTATGCCTTGAAGCCTATCTCCTTTTCCTCACTTGCATTCACCTCTCACATCACCTATCGGTGCCCACCATGACCATTAAAAAACTAGTCGAAAGTGAAAGGCTATGCAATCTCGTGCACTATCGGAGGTATATTACTGATTGACCATAAATTGAATTCGAAAGACTTATCTTGATTTCTCAAACTACTGGACTCTATGGCTTTACCATGTCTAGTTTAATGGCACCCATAATGGCCCCAAGTCATTGGTAAAGGTCATAGCTATCATGCTTGATACCTTCGATGGCCATCATTAGCTATCAAACCTTTACTTATGGATACTTTATGATTTAGTCTCTAACACTAAGCCTATAGATAAGATGCTTTTCATGGTTAAAATGTTATGATCTTTGGCCAGAACGATCCTTTCTCTAATGAAATCCTTACCCAAGCCTCTACCCTATGGCTTTTTATAAGAAATATGGTACCTTTGTGTTGGAAGAATATTGGAGCGAGGAAGGCTCTGGTATACCTTTTGAGGTTTTTAGCACTGAAAGCTCTTGAGAAGTACAAGCCTAGAGCTTTGGTGGTTGATTTTATCATAAAGATTGTTTGATTAATAGAAACGAGGATCATAGTAAAAATTAGTGCTCAATATGGCCAAATTGGTTATGTATTTTGAAAAATAAATTAACATCTAATATAGCCAGATTGTTTGTAGAGCGGATAAAATTTCTTTTAAGTAATAATGCAGCCTAATTTTTTAATGGCAATCAATTGTCTATTATTCAACATACTTAATTTTTAATATGTTAGAATTATGCTTGCATTAATGTTGAAGTCATAAAAATGTTATCCTAGCTTATTAGTCATATTCATCCATGATAGGTAACACTAAAAAATATATAGCATTCGCTAGTACAACCATAAACCCTTGTAGGGGTGGATTGAGATTTAAAGTAAAATTTTAAAAACTATGCCTATAAGCATGTTTAAAGAATATTTATTTTATTTTTATGTAATCATAAAATAATTCTGGCAAATAATCTTCAAAACAAAGAGAGAAAAAAAGAAAAATGTTGCATTAATAATTTATTAATTATAGAATAAGTGATAAAGGCAATGGAAAATAAAAAGAAAAATAAGCATTTTGAACATATTTTTTTAATTTTAAATTTTATACCTGTAGAAAACAACTATGATATGAACATATTTTTTAATTTTTTTAAATTAAAATATACCTTTTATTTCTAATAAATGAACATATTTTCTAATTTTTTAATAAAAAGAATAATTAAAAATTAAAAATTAAAAAAATATTTTCTACAACTAAATAAGCCATAAGATTCACAACAATAATACCGCAGTAAGTAATCCTAAAGCCTTGCAAACCATACAAGATCATAGGTACTAAATCTTATACCTTACTTTTATCAATTCAACTCCACAATATAATTTCTTCTTGTCCATCATCAAGTCACACATATAATTCCATCCTTTATACATCACAATAGTTGGATCTAAAAGAATATATATATATATATATATATATATATATATATATATGCAAAATCAAACACCATAAAATCCTTCCTCTCGAAGGAAGCATGGATTATCAATAAATAAATAAATAAATAATTCAGCAAACTCAATTAATCCACCAACCTACTAAGCTACAAACTTAAAACAAAATTTAAATAATCAACAAACTAAGCAATCTACATAATGGACACATTTACAGTTGTCCAACTTATAGTTGCTCAACTCAAATCAACCAAATGTCCTGAGCATGTCCAAACCTTAGTCCAGTTCCATTGATCTTTATCATGTCTTGGTTTGAACCAGACTTCTTGTTCATTTGGTAACCAAATGGCCAAATCAAACGAGGCAGTAAAAGGTGTATGCTTAAATCCCACCGAAAACTACGCCATATTACCTATCGAAAAGCTTCTCCAATATCTTTATATTTATTTAATTTAATCATGTTGACCCAATTATTATTTTAATAATTAACAAAAGATATGGTATATTCACTATATTTTTAACAGATTTAATAAGTGTTTCAGAGGTTAAAAATGTTTAATCAATCAAAAGAAATAAGTTTTGAATCAAATTTTAAAGGAATTTTTCAAAGTTCAGAATTTGGAGTCGACACCCAAATAGTCAGGAACCGACCCCAAGGCGTATCAGAAGGTTTCTAGATTTTTGGCACGGTCTGGAGTCGACACTCGAAGTTTCGGAGCCGACTTCAACCTGAGATACAGAGAAGTGCATTCTGTTTTAGTTTTCGGAGCCGATACCTAGAATTCAGGAGCCGACACCTGAGAGTTCGGGAGCCGACACTTGAGTTTATGAGCCGACTCTAACATGAGAATAGAGAGCGTGTTTTATGGACATTTCTGGAGCCGACACTCTTGGATTTCGGAGCCGACTCCCGAAAGCGATGAGCTGACACTTAACTTCCTCGGAGCCGACTCATCAACAAACTTTTTCTTTGCTATTTTTGGATACCCGATCTGGAGCCGACACCTGAAAAGTTGGAGTCGACTCCAACCTGTCATGAGCGAATTTTTAATTGTCAGAACGGACTCCAACGTAATATTTTTTCCACCTAATCTCTAACGGTTTTTTTTTTTGTGTAGGAGTATCCAAGCATCTCACAACGGCTATATTTCCCACCTAAACCTTTGATTAAGAGATCTATAAAAGGAGGAATATTCGTTCGTTTGAAAAAAAAGAAGAAAAAGAGAGAACAGAGCAAGAAAAAGAGACAAAATATTCAGAAAATACTGAGAAAGAAAGAGAGAAATCAAAAAGAAAATACTCTGAGCTTAAGTCCATCAATCCCAGAAAAGTTCAAAAAGAAATCCACAAGCTTCTCAAGATCAAATCAAGGAGATTTCCAACATTTAAAGAGAGAAAGCAAAAGCCCCAAATCCTCAACTTCTCTACTGCGTGAAAAACTGAGCTGAGGCTGATTCAATCTTTCAAAGGATAAGAGGAAAAGAAGAAAAGAAGAAAAGCATACATTCAAAGAGCTTCAATCAGGCTTTTCTTACCCTATTTATTTTATTGAATATCTGCTCACTTAAGGAGTTGTTTAAGTGTTATATTGAAATCTTTATTGCTTTCAAACTGTTGTTTGCTAATTCAATCAAGGGATTGAATTAGTGGAGGTAGTATACATCAGGATAAGCTAAGGATAGCTTGTGTTTGGTTTTATGCTGGTGAGCCCGGTAAAACTAGCTGGGTTCGTTGTGATCCCAGGGGAAACAACAAGTTTTGAGTTGTGAGCTTGTAAAACAACTCGGCTGTAATCAAGAGGATTATAGTATGGGCCCAAGTGCTACTTAGGAGTGGATGTAGGTGTTGGATACACCGAACCACTATAAAATCTGTGTTTGTCGTGCTTTATCTCTTTGTCTCTTCATATCTCATTATTTGTGCCTAGCATTTATCTTGTACTCAATCTCTTTTATTTCAAAGCACATAATTTTAAAAAGCTAAATTTTTAACAACCCAATTCACCCCCCCTCTTGGGTTACCATTTGGGCCAACAAACCAACACCGCGGCATACCAGATATGGTTATCTAGGAACCAGATTATTTTTACAGATGACAGTATATCACAGGATTATATGAAAATCAGATCCCTAGCGTCTGATTGTGCTCGAGGCTTCTATTCAGGTGGCTTTGACTCTTCTGGCCTCTGGGGTTCCCCGGCTGTTTCGGCAGCGAACCGGCACACGGTTTACATATCTTGGGAACCCCCCTCCAGGTTTGTCAAAATCAACTTTGACGGAAGTGTCCGGGGTAGATTAGCAGGATCTGCTTTTATCATCCGCGGGCCGGAGGGCGACTTATTAGAGGCTGGTGGGTTTGGTAGTCTGGACTCTTCTGTCCCAATGTCTGAGCTCTATGCTGCTTTGGTTGGCATATCCTATGTCGTTCGATCTCTTCATGCTCATAACCTCATCATTGAGGGTGACTCTTTGACTCTTATCCGGTGGTTGTAGAGGGATCACGGCTCTCTTGTTCCTGCTATTTCGCTCTTACAAGATATATGATCTATTTTGAGGGAGGCCCAAGGAGTTAGATTCGTCATACCTATCTAGAAGCAAATTCGACGGCCGATTAGGTGGTATCTCTAGTGGCTTATCACTTACGGTTTTGGAGATGAAGGCAGAGATTTCTGCCCTTATGTTTTATAGCAAATTATATATTTTGATATCTAAGGCTAACTCGTACTGTATGTTATGGTCGTCCGAATGTATAAAAAAAAAAAAAAAGGGACGGCCGCGGCCCGCGTCCGCGCCAATCTTAAGTGGGGAAGGACCTCCCTGCGCGTTGTCTCCTCTCACCCTTTTTTCTCTCTCTCTCTCTCGAGCGAGCGAGCGAGTGAAAGGATTAAAAGAAAATAAAAAAGGCTCGGCGAGAAAGGCGCCTCCGAGCTCCGCGCTATCAGATCCGGCCGCGGCGATGGCCTCCGACGCCCGATCTCCGCCTCCGCCGCTCGCCTTCCTCCTCCCCTTCTCCTCCTTGTCGCCGGTGCTGTCGCCTCGGAGTCCGATCACAAGGTATGCCCCGCTACCTCCTTCCGATAGATCGCCGCATCGGCTCGATCCTAACCCTAGTTACCCATTTGGAAAGCGGTTTCGAGCGAGATCTTGGTGGGGGACCGACGGATCCTCGTTCGCTGTTGGTCTTTCCCTGTATGTGATTGGATTTGGGCTATTGATAAGATCGGTAGTGTTTTGAACGTGGTTCAAGCGACAAATTTGACTCTTGGATCCGATGGAATGTGAAGTCTTTATTAGGGTATCTTGTTATTTTCCGTGGGGATTAGATCTGAACGGAGCGCTTTGATTCCATGCTCTGTTGAGAAATTTGCGCCAACTGTGCCAGTTATCCATCACTGGCAATTAAAATTCCATCTTGTTTATGTTCGTTGATTGTGAAGTTCCATTGCGTTGGGTGTTGGAAGTAGCAACGAGTGATTGCTGGCGTGCTAATTCCAGGCATGTATGCTGGAGTTTAGATTTTTTCCCCCTTTCCTATCGGGAAAAAATGTCTTCCATTGATTATTCATATGCATCATTTCCTCTATGTACATCTTGTTTGATTGAAGCATTGTACGGTGACGGGATCATGGAATTATAACTTAACAGTCGCAATGGCTTTGTTTCTGAATCAGATATTCTGTAAATGGTGGATTAGTTGTTTATTTCCGTCATAGACTCATAGGGTAGTTATAATACAGTTTTATGAAGGCATAGGGTAGCTATAATACAGTTTTATGAAGGCATAGGATAGCATAAATTGCCTTGGGCTGGGTGGCTTTGGTTCGCCTATCATGTGCTCATCATGAAATAAATTGTTCCATATAACACCTGATATGCTATTCCTTTTGGGGAGCACCTGTCTTTGGGATTAGTGCTAACAGTTGGTGGCAGTCGCTGTTTGGACTTGAAAGAATGAATTGTGGTCTTTTGGCTCTTTGTAGGCCAATAAGGTTTGGTAACAAGACTTATACTAAAGAAAGGAAACATAAAGGCAAAGGATAAATGCATTCTAGGGTTGCCACAAAATTATTTACAGGAGCAACACAGCAAGATAAGGAAAGAAAGAGTATGTAAGTTGTAGCAGTACAAGAGCAAGGAGAGAGAGAGATACCGGAAAGGGTGCTTGGGATGTACCAAGGTAGTTGTCCTTTCTATTTGTTTGTTATCCAGATTAATTGCCTTTATAATTAGCCATTCCATTCAATAATCCTTGATGGATATGGCCAGGATGCCCAATAAGTTTTGGTTCTTTTGACACTGAATCGAGTAGAGAAGAGAAATGAGGGAGTTCAGATGTGATCATCCATCAATATTTGTGGGCTCCATCAAATAAAATAATTGATATAAAATTGAACTCCAAATCCATGTGCCAACAAGGAGCCCAGCTTAAACATTCTCTTCGTCTACAAGTAGGCTAATTTGGTTCCAATGAGACAACCATTACTCTTATGCATCCTTTTGTGGCTTATTGCATAGGTTTAAATATTTCGGATAATGTGAAGGCATGGTATTTGTGTGATTAAAGAAATGTAAGCCTGATGGCTCAATCAGAATATCTTCTCCTATGTTCACTGCTGGAAGATTTGTCTCAAGAATTACTCTAATGAACGTTGACAACAATGAGTCATACATGCTAAATAAATCCGGAGATCTTGAGTGATAGTTTCTTGAGTATTTGGTCAAATTATATGTGATATTAGTAGGTGATTCTTGACCATTATTTTAAAACTAATAAACTCCTAAAACAAATAAAAATAATAAAACTAAAACTAACAAACTAACAAAGATTATCCTAAAACTAATAAAACTAATAAAACAAATCAATAAATGATCTGACAAAGTAGTGCATAAGTGGTGCATGTGCACTGACATTTTTTTTCCTTTTTCTTTTTTTCCATGGTGGTGGATTCAAGGCTTGTGGCTTTTTTTTTTTTTTAAACAAACGAGTGGATCATGTAGAAAATGGAGGGGTATGGAGGGAGAGGAGGTGTGATGCCTTGAGGTAGGCCATCTGAAGCAAGCCACAAGGCTTTCACATTAGTAGATATCAAAAGAATCCTACGCAAACACAAACTAATACAGAAATGTGGAAATGGCAACGTGAGAAGACAATTACCTTAGTAATAATTGGTTTCCCATGCTTGCATTGAGCAAAAGCAGGAAATTTTGCATATGTTCATGATATGATTTGGATTTGATCTGGCTAACATTGCAATGGGGGATTCAGTGTTTCATCTCATCTATTTGGAGCAAAATGGAATTTAATCATTGGTCTTATTTGTACCACTGGGAGAGAGTTAAATTAGGAAGCACATTATTCATTTTATAAAATGGAAACGATTTATCTAGAGTGAAAGTGACAAGTAAATAAAAGCATAGGAGGCATAGGTACACTTTTTGCTTGTATTAGGGTGCAACGCAACTTGTGCTTTGATCATTCTCTTAGGGGGATTCAGGCCAAAGAAAATATGAAATTGTTACTAATAAGTCATAACAAAGGCAGCTTTATTGCTTATTTTTGTAACAGTAGTTTGTGTCTGATTTCCTTTGTTTTTGTTCCTCGCTAATTTTTGTAATAGGTAGATTGCTTGCAAGTCATGCAAATAAATAGGAAAAGAGTATGCTATATTTCTAAATAAGCTAAATTGATTGTCCAAAAACTTCTTGTAACTGATGAGGTGGTAATTTTGAAAGTAAGAGCCATGGCGTATAGGTTAATTGTCTTGTCCATCAATGTTCTTATCATGCTTGAATGTTATAATTAATTAAATTAATTTATGTGGAGTCGATAAATAATTAGTGATCAAGGTAGTGCATTATTGTTCTAATCCATTTAACTGTTTTATGAATGGGCTGAAGTGAAATGGCATGGTCTTCTGTGCACATGTTGTCAATAAATCACCATATTTGCTATGATGGCATAACTAGTGATTCTGATTCATTTTAGTTTAAAAGCTCATATTCTTATTTAATATCTTGTAAGAGAAGCCTTTTTTCATAATGCTTTTGTCCTTATCTACTGCCGACCCCCTCCATTTTTCTTAACAAGTTGATACTAAAGTTTATGCAATAGAGAACTAGATAGAATACAAATAACCTTGTCTTGCAAGCATAAATTTTGAGCTTAAATTAACTAATGACAATGTGATCTTGGAAGCAAGTCAAGCTAGCTTGACTCATTAACACACACTTGAGCTTTAGAAAGAGGGAACACAGTAGAAGGGTCACGAAGTAGGTCGTATATGCATTACTTAAGGTTTGGTATGCAAAAGGGTAATTGACATGAGTTTATATTCTATATTTGTGAAGATTCTTTACATAAGATACTGTATGTTATCTTTTGGAAAGGTTATCTTCTTTAGCTTGGCCTTCTCTCTCTATTGTGGGGATTGCTCTATCATCTATGGGTCTCGTGGTCATGATCTAATTTGGGATCAAAATTGCATTTAACTGTTCTGATTATTTCTGCATTCTCTAATAGCATAATAGTTTGCCAATTCTTTGACAAAATTGTGATATGCAACTTCCTTGTGTATCAGAGAAACATTTGATTTTTTTTATTCGGACTTTCACTAAGGATTTTATCATTTTTTTTATGCAGTACAAAGCTGATGACCCTGTCACACTTTGGGTAAACAAGGTTGGCCCTTATAATAATCCTCAGGAAACATACAATTATTACAGCCTTCCATTCTGCCAGCCATCTGAAAACCCTGCGCATAAGTGGGGTGGGCTTGGGGAAGTTCTGGGTGGAAATGAACTGATAGACAGCCAGATAGATATAAAGTTTCGAAGTATGCACTCTTTCTTTACACATTCTTCCCTAGCTTTCCTGAATTGTTGATTTGGAATAGAGCCGGACCATCGTTGTTGGAATGCATCATTTTTTATTGCCTGGTTTCATAACCTGAAAGTTGTTTTTTTCAGAAAATGTGGACAAGGTCTCCATATGTACACTTGAGCTTGATGCTGCAAAGTTGAAGCATTTCACAGATGCAATAGTTAACTTGTATTGGTTTGAGTTCTTCATTGGTATGTTTTTAACTGTATACAAGTTTCTACTTTCTTTTTTCCTTTTAAAATCCTGCAGAATAGCCATTATATGTCCATTTGTTCTTTGATACTTTTCATATTCTTGTGGTGGAATGCTTACCCTTTTCTTTTTTCTTTTCTCTCTTCCTTGCTGGGGCACCATGATTTAGATGATTTACCGTTGTGGGGTATGTATACGTCAGTTCTTCAATGCCTTCTATTTGTATTTTAATATTGTATCAGATTATTTGTCTTTAAAGCTATACTAAATTGCATTTACATGTTATCAGGCTTTGTTGGGGAGACTGACAAAAATAATGAAAATAAACATTTTCTTTTCACACACAAGAATATTGTTGTTAGATACAACAACAATCAGGTACATGGTTTATGAAACCTTTACAAATTTGTATAATTATCTCATTCCAAACCGCTTAACATACTGTTTTGTCTATCTCTTAACTGCAGATAATTCATGTCAATCTCACTCAAGAAAGTCCAAAACTTTTGGAATCTGGGAAGACATTAGACATGACTTATTCCGTAAAATGGTTACCAACAAATGTGACATTTGCACGCCGTTTTGATGTTTACTTGGATTACCCTTTTTTTGAGCACCAGGTAAGTCTTTTTGATATGAGTCTGTCAAGTTCTGGCTCGGTTGACATCAAGGCACCCTCAATGGTTCTACTTTCTTCCAAAATTTGAGAGGCCTTGCCTGCAAATTTTATGGCTTTGCTGATATCTTCAGTCTGTTAGTTTTAGTGGAAATTCCTTCTTACTTCAAATTATACTGTACCTTCTACAGATTCATTGGTTCTCCATTTTCAACTCTTTTATGATGGTTATTTTCCTCACCGGCCTGGTGTCCATGATATTGATGCGAACTCTCAGAAATGATTATGCAAAATATGCTCGTGAAGACGACGACCTGGAGAATCTGGTAATTATTTGCAGCCCCTTTAATTGTCTAAGCATCTCATATATGTAGAGTCTTACCATATAATTTGAGTTACTTTTAGTTTCCAGTTTTACCAGTATTAGTAATGAGAATGAGTCATTATTTTGTTATCCAATTCGTATGTTCATGTAGTTGCACTTTTTTTTTTGGACAGGAAAGAGATGTGAGCGAAGAATCAGGATGGAAGCTTGTTCATGGAGATGTCTTTCGGCCTCCCCGCAGTTTGGTTCTTCTTTCAGCTGTTGTTGGTACTGGTGCCCAGCTGGCAATTCTTGTTCTTCTGGTAATTGTGTTGGCAATCATTGGAATGCTGTACATTGGGTACGCACAGAATCATCTTGATGACTACCAGATGGAAATAGTATTTTTGATTTTTGATTTAAGGAGATAATACTGGAAATGAAGGCAATAGTGCAGATATCACTAGACAAGCATGACAGAAAGCATGCTCGTATAGTATACAAGAATTACCTTCTTTTACATTTTCTTACCCACTTAAAATCCTCATTTTGTTTTTCTCCAAAAAAACGTCATTGTGCGTTGATCACCTGTTGTCAATTTGTGGTTCTATTCTATCAGTGGTTGTATTCTCTCTATCATGTGTTTTCTAATTGGATCATAATTTCTTCTAACAATTTCATGAATGGGCCAGGCGAGGAGCTATTGTCACAACTTTCATTGTGTGCTATGCTCTCACATCATTCATTTCGGGCTATGTTAGTGGTGGACTTTACTCACGGAATGGTGGTATGGTTTTTCTCAAAGTGGTTCTGTTTCTTTTTTTCTGACTCCAAGATATCGGTCTTAAAACCTGACCACGCTTAGTTTTAGTTTTTAGGACCGCTCTTAACTGATGCATGTTTTGTATATTGGCAGGTAAAACCTGGATAAAGGCAATGATTCTCACAGCATCACTGTTTCCATTTATGTGCTTTGGGATTGGCTTCATACTTAACACGGTTGCTATATTCTATGGATCACTAGCAGCTATACCATTTGGGACAATGGTGGTTGTGTTCATACTTTGGGCTTTCATCTCCTTTCCTCTGGCACTTCTAGGTACTGTTGTGGGTAGGAATTGGAGTGGCGCCCCAAATAATCCATGCCGTGTGAAGACCATTCCTCGTCCTATTCCAGAGAAGAAATGGTATCTTAAACCTTCTGTTGTCTCGCTCATGGGGGGGCTGCTTCCTTTTGGCAGCATCTTCATTGAGATGTATTTTGTTTTCACATCCTTCTGGAACTACAAGGTAAATCATACAAATTATCAGGATTGCTCTGTAGTCTGCTCTTTTTCTATAATAAACTCGTAATGATAATTTTTTATGATGTTTTTGTTGTCAGTTTCACTGTTTATTTTTGAATTAAATTTGAATAGTCTTTTTCCTGCGAGATTCCAGTCTTTTCTTATTTTAGTTAGTGATGTTGATATTGATGATTAGGATCCTCTGTGTTTCTGCGGTGCACATCTCTTCTGCCCTCATCCATGGATGAGTGGCGAAAAATCTTCTCTGTTTCTGTAGTAAGGCCTACTATGAGTGAAAGGCACATTGGGGATGTGCACTACAGAGTGCGGTGCACAGCAGGGGTGGGGATGTGCACTGGATGAGGGGTGCACAGCAGAGGATCCAGACGCTATTCTGGAGGTCTTGTTCAGTTTTTTGATTGAGCCATGTAAATCCTGAGATTTGTTGAAGTACGTAGGCAGGCAGAAGTGATACTAGAAACTTGATTGACTTATCTATTTTTGCTTATTTGGCAGGTTTACTATGTCTATGGCTTTATGTTGCTGGTGTTCCTGATTCTCATAATTGTCACGGTATGTGTGACCATTGTGGGAACATATTTCCTGCTAAATGCTGAGAATTATCACTGGCAGTGGACTTCTTTCTTTTCTGCAGCTTCAACTGCTGTCTATGTGTACCTTTACTCTATATATTACTATCATGTGAAGACGAAAATGTCGGGCTTTTTCCAGACTAGCTTCTATTTTGGCTACACTCTAATGTTTTGTCTTGGTCTTGGAATACTTTGCGGTGAGCTTCTGACTCTATTATTTTTGCAAGAAGCGGTTCCTTCTTTTTGTCCTCCCATTTTTGACCATTGAACTAATGGCATCCCTTTGCAACATTCAGGTGCTGTGGGCTATCTGGGGTCTACATTGTTTGTTAGAAGGATTTACAGAAATATCAAGTGTGACTAGCCACAGGCAGATTCCAAAGATCGGTGCTTGCCAGCTACGCTTTCTTGAGACAGCAGCATCTTTTTTTGGGTTGGGGGGGGGGGGGAGGGGGGGAGGTTCAAAGTTGGATTGCTTACGGGATCTGATAGCGCTTGGTGAAACTGCAAGGGAGGGCTGTGCGTTCTTCTTTTACCTCTTCTCCAGTTGTTTCCCTTCTCATCTCCAGACTTAGATGGCTTTGCATTTATTTTTCCCATGCTGTTGGCAATAGCCTCTATATGCTTGATTAGTACAGGAGTAGTTTTAATTTACTTGATAGCATGTTCAACCCCTTTTCTAATTATGTTTGGTATTTGGACACAAAGCAGGGTAATCCTCTGCTAATGGATACACATGTACTAGTATTATGCTCCTCATTTTCCTCTTTATGCTTATCCTTTCTGTTGGTATCAAATTAATGTTCCTGTTGCTGCTTGTCAAAACATTCAGAACTGTTGAATTCATTTGTAGTATGGAAGTATTTTTGTCACCAGGCTATATACAGTTACATCGATCTTCTTCTTCTTTTCTCTCTCTCTCTCTCTCTCTCTCTACATAAGATTGATGGATATAATTTCCTAAATGTTTGGTTCTCCCAAATAAAGTTTGTTTGGCATGCATATGTACATGCATAAATGAGATTGATGGATTTAGTTTCCTAAATGTTCTGCCGAATAAAGGTTGAATAAAGGTTCTTTGGATAATTCAAGGGAACAAGTATCAATTGCATAGGGCGTGTTATGATTGTTATTCAGAGAATGCCAAGTAATTGTATGACCTGTAATCAAGTGGTACAAAATTCTTCCCTCTTGACATGCTTGTGTGATGATCATCATGAATCAGCAATTTGAAGGTTCTGTTTTGGAGTTTCAATGTAGAACTGCTCGGTATTGTTTCACTGTTTTATTATAGAATTTGTCAATCCATGGTTCTTCTGGTACATCAAGTCTTTCTTTTTTCCTTTTTTCAGATAGATTGGCTTTCGATAATACGCTGGCAGCACCTTTTCCTCTGATCCAATGCTCTTTTTTTTAAAAAAAAATACCTCCTGTTTCCTAATCTTTTGCTTCTGCTTCCATAATATAATTTTCCCTATGGGTTTGCATTTGCCAGAGGCGCGTTGTTTGCACCTGTCCCATGGCCGAGGACTTGCTGCGGGGTATTGATGGGATCTTGATGTGAGTAATGGAAGGCATTAACGTGGCTCGGTTTAGCATGCAAAAATTATTATTATTATTATTATTATTATTATTATTATTATTATTATTTTGGTACTTTTGGGCGTTTCATGAGCTGGTTTCGTGTAGTTGGGAAAAGGCTTAGATGAGTTGAGAGGCTTCATGTCATTAAGTGTATCCAAAAAAAATGGTGCTCGTTCTTAACTGATATGGTGCTCGTTCCAAAATGATGTCGGTAGGAAGGACAATGGAAATCCTTTAGTTCCTTGTCGAATTAAAGGAATGTAGCATCTCCCGTTTGACTTAAGAGGAACTCAATAGAATTTGCCATGCTATGATGAAGCAGTCATTGCTTGACCAAATAAATGGGACATTTTTTGGAAAAAAAAAACATTGGAATGTTAAAAATGCCTATTGTATTTGACCCTTAGCACCATTTAAATCTGCAAAATTAAGTGATCACTGTGCTGATAGGATCGCTTCTTGCAGAGGCAAGAAACATGAAAGAACTATATCAAATGAACATGCCTTGAGACCCCTGCAGTTTGAGGTCAATGCATTCAGTGTAGCGAGGGAGAGAGAGAGAGAGAGAGAGAGATGCAAAGGGTGCTTAGAGTTAGTAGGTGCAGTCCCCATATGGGTGTAAAAAGGGACTTCAATAATCAAAATAAACCAAGCTGTCCCATTGGCAAACATTGGAACGAATAAGTCAGAGAGGCCCAATCGGTCCCACATTCGATTCTCCTCTTTGCATCAGCCAATATTCTAGGCAAGGACTGCTCACACGTGGCTGGACTAAGGTCCTTTTGTCCCACAAGCCTCGTAGCCCACTTCACCCTCCCCTGCTCCATTCCGTCGCCACTGCTGTCGAAAAGTAACTGGTCACTCATGAAAGTCGTGTGATCTCAATCAAGGCAGAAAAGGCCACATGGAAACCATGCAAAGCCGCTGTTTTCAACATTTTACCGATTTATATATCCACTGGACTTGGATTCAGTGGCATTGGATCCTGCCTTGTATGATTGATTAAAGCTGGAAACCAACAGAGACACAGTGCTACCACTGAAAAGAAAGTTGACAAGATTATATTACGTGAACTTTTGAAATGCTATTTGTTTGTTGTAGTAGCAGTAGTAGTTGGGCATTGGAGTCAAAGTCGTCCAGTTTTTGGGTTTAATGGGTACCATTAAAAACTCGCCGCAAAAAAAAAAAAAAAAAAAAAAAAGGCAACACGAAGAAGGTTAGAAGCTAGCAGCGGTTTGAGTCAAAATGGGACTACTATAAAACTATTCTATCCTCGTCTTCTTAACAATTTGGTTGGCAATAAACTAGTCCGCTGACATCAACACCCTCTTATAAATCCCCTTCTCATGACGTAACCACCTACCGTAAACAAATTTATCAAAGTTTTTTTAGCTGACTTGACTTCGTAGCGATGGAGAGGTCCTTGGCCACCCTATGTCTACCAGCCCCATAAGAAACCTCTGACAGCTACGTACGTGTTTCCTTCTCATTCACTGATATTTTGCTTACAAATACATTATATAATAATCTTGAAAACTACCACATAAAAAGACAGATAGCGAGACTGGTAGATAATAATATATTGTATGGTTTAACACTGTGAGGTTCTGGATAATAATAGATTAAGAAAAGATATTACTAGGCTACCAATCCACCTCAAAAGAACAAATTATTCTACCACTCTTCTGAAGAAACAAGGACACAACATGACGTGGTTAAAAGCTCAGGTCCTTTTTTGACCTTTAGCAGAACCTTTAGCAGAAGCTCGCATCAAAAGAAGAGCTTTCGAAGTCTACACGGTCCCTTCCTCAGGACGCGGCACACGGGAAGAAACACTCAAGCAGTGCACTGATGCCGTCTTGAGACAGTATGTGGTGGCGTACAAATAAACATGGGATGGGGATACCAAATTGATCTTTATTATTTATCAAATTATAAAATATAATTACCATAATCAGATAGCTTGATATAAGGATAGAGAGAAGAAGGAGATAGAGAATTTTTTTAAAAAAAGATAAGAATGATAAATTATAAAGGCTGGTTTTAACTAAATTATAATTACTTTTAAAAATATTCTAAATATCTGTAGTTGGATCTTTGTATTTAATTACGTCTGTAATTAAATTTTGATAACTCTTTTTTTTTTTTTAAATTTCAAAAGAGATCAAAAAATTTGTGGCAATTTCTCATGAGCTGCAATTCAGATTACAACTCTTCGGTTTTCGCTGAATTTGTCTGACCAAAATGATGAGCGAAGATATTAATGATGTTTAATTTGCTGACTGAACTGAAAGTTATTAGTAAATTTTTGATCTAACAATCTTTTTTTTGTTTCTAGAAATCTAAAATATAATGTCAATCTCAGTTGCATTGTTGTCTGTGCGCTATTCTTCCGAAGAATCGATCAACGAGTACTCTCACGACACTCCCTCGTGGGGCCACCTCTGCCTGCCCTCGGCGCTAGTTTTCTTCTCTGCAAGCCAGCGTTCGCTCTCATTCCACTCTCCCCTTCTTTCCTTCACCCCTTCACATTTGCTATCTAGTTTTATTCTCTACGCTTGAGACTTGGTCGTGGTCATATGATAGTCTCTCTAAACTCTTAATTTTAATTCCTTTATTGGTTTTACTACGTACTTAAACACCGTAGGTAGAATTCGAAGGGGTGGAAAAGAGGGAGAAGAGAAGGAAGAGATGAAGGTGGCGGTGGAGGTTTTGGAAGCGCACGACCTCATGCCGAAGGACGGCGGCGGCACGGCGAGCCCCTTCGTCGAGGTGGACTTCGACGGGCAGCGCCGCCGCACCCAGAGCAAACCTCACGACCTTAACCCTTTCTGGAATGAGGTTCTCTTCTTCGACGTCGCCGACCCACTCGACCTGCCCAGCTGCACCATCCACGTCGCCGTCTACCACGACCGCTCCACCGACGCCGGAGGCCACCACCAGGGCCGCAGCTTCCTCGGCCGCGTCCGCCTCTCCGGCTTCTCCGTCGCACCCTCCCGCGCCGAGGCCGCCATCCAGGTCTGCTCTCTCGACCGGCGCCGCCTCTTCTCCCGCGTCCGCGGCGACCTCGCCCTCCGCCTCTTCGCCGTCCCAGCTCATCCTACGCCGCCACAGCGAAGTCCTCCCCCAGCTACGCCCCCTCGACGACCACCACCACCGTCCCAGAAACCCATTCCTCAGCCGCCTTCTCCGATAAGCCACTTCCCAAGATCGAAAAGGCCGCCAAGGAGACGCAAGGCTTCCACGCGGTGGGCTCCGCACCTGCGATGGCCCGTGCTCAACAATTCGTGCACATGGAGAAGAAGCACGGCCGGCGCCACCCGGATGCGCCACCTCAGCCGAAACGCTATTACGGTCTCAAAGAGACTCAGCCGCCGGTCGCCGCCCGGATGCGCCACCTCGGCGGCCACAAGATCACCACCACCTACGACCTGGTCGAACAGATGGAGTACCTCTACGTCAGCATCGTCAAAGCTCGAGGCCTGCCGACGATGGACATCACCGGCAGCCTCGACCCCTACGTCGAGGTGAAGCTCGGCAACTTCACCGGCAAAACAAAGCACCTGGTGAAGAACCAGAACCCGGAGTGGCACCAGGTGTTCGCCTTCTCCAGAGAAGACGTCCAGGCCGACCGGCTTGAGGTGGTGGTCAAGGAGAAGGGCCACATCATGGATGGCTTCGTCGGGGAAGTCATCCTTCCTCTGGCCGAAGTCCCTCCCCGGCTCCCTCCCGACTCCCCCCTCGCCCCCCAGTGGTATAGACTGGAGGACGAGAGGCGGCCGGAGGGAGCTCACAGGGGGAGCTCATGATGGCAGTGTGGTGGGGGAGCCAGGCCGACGAGGCCTATCCCGAAGCCTGGCATTCGGACGCCTACTCTATTCCCTCCAAGGCCGTCCTTCACACCCGTTCCAAGGTCTACTTTGCTCCCAGGCTTTGCTACCTCCGGGTCCACGCCATTGCAGCTCAGGTAGTGATGATGATATTTTCTAACTTCTTTTTCCTTGAATGAATTAATTATGACTGATTTTTTTTTTTTCTCCCATGGAAACAAGATTGACTAAAAAAACGTACACTCTATCATCATCTAATTAACGAAAATGTTTTTTTTTTTTTTTTGGACGTTGTTGAATTCTTATGGTGGGTTTTGCTATCATTTGCGGGTTTTGATATCATGGGATCTAATGCCACGTTATGCTAAGGTGATGAGCAGTTGAGTAGTACTTGTCATCACCTATTACGTGATGTATTGCAAACGATTGATGATCGAATTTTCTAGTGCAACGTGCTCTTTGGTCTATATCTTTGTCTTATTTGACCAAAGCGATGCAATTTGCATTATGAGTACATTAGGAAGCTGATTTTATGGTTATATTAAAATTGTTTAATAGTTTTTTTTTTTCTCTTTCTCGGGGGCTTATTTTGAGTTATTGGCAGGATCTGGTTCCCTCCGACTCCGAGGGGACCCGGGATCAGCCGGAGACGCACGTCAAGGTCCAGCTCGGAGCTCAGCTCCGGCTCACCCGGCCCTCCGCGGTCCGCTCCCTGAATCCGTCCTGGAACGAGGAGCTCATGCTGGTGGGCGGCGAACCCTTCGACGAGCCGGTCATCATCACGGTCGAGGAGCGGCTCGGCCCCGGCAAGGACGTCCCACTCGGCCGGCTCGTCCTCACCAAACCCAGAATCCCAACTCAGGCAACGTTGCAATAATAATCCCCACAGTCGTCACTTCTCCACGCATTACGCCAAACTAATAGGATTTAATTTCGTTATTCCATCTTTTCTTTAAGCCTATACGGAGATTTCTCTCATGGCGAGCCATAAAACCATTATTTGAATAAGTTTAAAACCACGTACTATATATTTTACTGAGAATTAACTAATGGGTAATAAATAGTAACTAGTTTTTTTTTTTATTTAACATGAGGGCGAGAATGTTAGATAAGAGCAGTTATTACAATATGGTAAGAATATATAACAGCCGTTATTCCAAATTTATTAATTACAGGCTGACCAACACAAGGTAACGCCAGCCGAATGGTTCAACCTCGCCAAGCCCACCTCCACTCCCGACGACGCCATCAGCAGCAGCGAGGAGAGAAGGAGAGAGTCTAGATTCGCGAGCAAGCTTCATCTTCGGATCTTCTACGACGCTGTCTACCACGTCATCGATGAGCCCATCCAATACAGCAGCGACTTCCAGCCGTCATCCAAACGGCTTCGCAAGAAACGAATCGGAATCCTCGATCTCGGCATTTTGAGCGCCAAAGATTTGGTGCCGACGAAGAACGGCAACGGCGATGCCATTACCGACGCCTACTGCGTCGCCAAGTACGGCCCCAAATGGGTCCGGACTCGAACCATCCTCGACTCCCTCTCCCCCAAGTGGAACGAGCAGTACACTTGGGACGTCTTCGACCCCTGCACCGTCCTCACCGTCGCCGTCTTCGACAACTGCCAACTTAATGGCAACAGGAACGGCAAAGCCTTCACGGATCGAAGGATCGGCAGGATAAGAATTCGGCTCTCGACTTTGGAGGCCGATAGACTGTACACTCACTACTATCCACTGTTAGTTCTCCAGCCTTCCGGTTTGGAAAAGAATGGCGAGCTTCATCTAGCGATCCGGTTCACTTGCTGCACGGAATGGACGAACATGCTTGGACTCTATATGAAGCCCATGTTTCCGAATATACACTACGTTAAACCGATCCCAGTGATGCAAATGAACTACCTCCGCGTCCAGGCTATGGGGTTGGTCATGTCTCGGTTTGCACGGGCTGAGCCACCGCTCCAGAAGGAGGTGGTGGAGTACATGCTCGACGCTGGGCCTATTAATTTGTTCAGCATGAGACGGAGCAAGGCCAACTTCGGACGAATGATGTCGCTCTTCTCTGTTCCAATGGCGCTAGCCAGCTGGTTCGACGAGATTCGGAACTGGAAGAATCCGGTAACCACGATACTAGTCCATGCGCTGCTGTTGATATTTTTAGCGAAGCCGGTGCTCATCCTGCCAACTGTTTTCCTCTACTTGTTTGCTGTCGGGGCGTGGAACTACCGGTTCCGGCCACGGGGGCCGCCGCACATGGACACAGAGCTGTCCTGCGCTGAATTGGCGACCGCAGAGGACCTTGACGAAGAATTGAATCCATTCGTGACGGGGAGGCCGATAGAGGTGGTGAGGTGGAGGTACGACCGGCTGAGATCTGTGGCAGCGAGGGTGCAAGAGGTGGTGGGATTCTTGGCGACGCAGTGCGAGAGAGTCAAGGCCTTGTTGAGCTGGAGGGACCCCCGGGCGACGGTCATCTTCATAGTCCTCTCGGCCATATTAGCCGTTGTACTCTTCACGGCACAACTCTGGTTACCAATCCGGTTCTTATTGCTTCCCCCCAGCCTGTACCTTATGCGCCACCCCAAGTTCAAGGGTAGAATGCCCTCGGTCCCTATTAATTTCTTCAGGAGGCTACCAGCCAAATCTGATATGCTCCTATGAAGCAACGAGCAGGAAGGATGGTGGATGGTATTAGACTGTTGTTGGGCTTTAATCATCTCTCAATGCATCCCCTAGTGGTCTATCAATGTACTCGGTCAGTGTTTTGTACCAGGACGCATGAGAATGGGCATGACTTTTCTTTTCTTATGGAGGACGCAGGCCTTTTACGCAGAGAGTGATCGGCCTTTTTAATTAGTACATCTCTATCTACCATGGTGATGATAGAATTAGGTCTCTCACTTTGGATTTGAGAGAAGTTTCTTCTCAAAGAGCAAAGCACTTGTGTCACTTTCTACTTTCAAAATAGTAATGCAGATGCCCCGCAGCTTTGTAAATTCCATCTGTACTCTCTCAGCTGTACTAGGTCCTCTTTTTTGGATAAAGATAAAGAAAGATAGCCCAGGACGTCCTCCTTTTCTCTACGGCCCTGTTTGGATACCCTATTCCCGGCTGGAATAGGGTCTTATACCCGCTTATTCCCTCAAACACTGACATTTATTTCAGTGGGCCCCATCTCAGATTTTATTCCGGACAGCCTTGGTATTCTCCGTTTCCTATTCCTGGGGACCCGTGGAATAGGAAACCGAGCGCCTGATCGTATTCTGAGAATTTTATAAAAAAGGACATTCAGAGCTATCGAGTACTTGGCATTTCTTACCTATCATTTCTCACCTACCTTCTTCTACCGAGGTTTCATTCGTTTGCTCCTTTCCTCGCCGAAAACCTAGCATCGAAGGTAGGGTTTCATGTTTACTCTTCTGCGGGTCTCTGAGGCTGCCTATCATCGATGATTTCTGGGATTGGTTGTCTCTGCTGTCAATCGAGTACTTGGCATCGAAGATTGAGGGTTGCAGGAGCATCGATAGAGGTATAACCAAAGTTGTCAATTTTGTTTCGTTTCGATCATTTCGACCGAGACGTTTCGTTTCAGTAGCTTATCCGAAAAGATAAGTTCCGTTTTGTTTCGGAAGATTTTTCAACCGTTTCAGTGCGTTTCAGCCATTTCGGCCATTTTTGACCGTTTCGGTATGTTTCGGCCGTTTCGGTAAATATATTTTGAAGACCAATTTATGAATTATTAAACATTTCAGAACCATTTTAAATATATATATATATAATATCAAAAAAATATCCTATTTATCCTATCCCCATTTTAAAAAATATATATAATAACAAAAAAAAATTTAGTTACCCTATCCCCACGGTCGCATCTCTTAAAAACTCAAACTCTTTATTTTTATATTGTTATTATTATTATGAAGAATATGAATTATAAATAAATTTTTCATTATATATATATATTTTTAAATTCTTAAAAAACTTAAACTCTTTATTTTTATGTTGTTATTATTATTTATAAAGAATATGAATTATAATTTTTTTTATATATATATATATATATATTCCGAAACGAAGCACCGAAATGTTCCGAAACTGACATATTTCGTTTCATAAGCTAAACTGAAACATAATCCAAAACGAAATTGACAACCTTGGTATTAACTCCCGATTTCGTGCCATCTTTTCAAGGAAGAGAAAATTTCTCTATTCCGAGCATTACCGTTGAAGATTCAAAGATTGCGGGTCATAGGCAAGTCCCTAACCTTTTGTCCGATTAATATTATAAGTTTTCCCAATTTTTCTCTTAAATCATTCAAGTTTCTCTCTTGATTTCTTTAATCTGTTCACAGATTTAGTAGTTTTGAAACAAGTTGTGTTGTTTCCACATATCGGTTTTGTCAATCGATTATTACACTTTGTTTCTCCGTTGGTATGTCCAAAAAAGGCTACGACCACCATCTTCTTCCTCCATAAAAGGGTTTCAGAGGTAATCAAGGTAACTGAAATTGTTGTCTGCTCTTTGACTCTGATCTTCTTCCTTTGAATCTTTTTAGAAGCCTTCGGACTGTTCCAACACTGATATCTATGGCCTGGCTTCGATCTTTCTGTAGCTCTTCCTCGGACACTTGAAGTAAGCATTGCCTCTTCTTTCTCTTTTGTTAATCTCTGTTATCCTGATTTCCTTGCAATTACATGTGTGCTCTTCTAATTTTATTTGGTGGAAGTGCTTTTCGTTTGCAACCTGGAGCTTCTAGTTCATTTCTGATAGGGCTTTTTAAAAAAATCGAGATGTAATATATAGAAAATTAAATCTTTTGTTCTGTTGAGGATTAATAGGTTCAGATGCTCCACATATGATTACTTATTTATTTTCTTATAAAATGTGAAAAAGAATTAAGTCATAATATTACTAGAACTGAGTGGATAAAGTGAGAATGTCGAAGTTCTTTCCTAATTATGCCGTTATGGCTGGGCAAGGGAACTTTCAAGGAAATGATAATATTAAATTACAATATTAGGAGTGCATGCAAGGCTGTTACTTTTATCCTCACTTCCCTTCAAAACAAGACAAGTTGTGTCCTCTAGCTGCATCACTGAAGTCACAACATGCCATTCTATTTGCTAAACTGTATTTCACTATGTAAAAAATTATTTAATTTGAATCAGTACATACAAAAGTCATATAAATTTTTAAAGCTTGCTAAGAAACATAAAGTAGTTTCGATGATCAAGAAAATGGTTGACAAAGTCAAGAGCTCTAATTGGTTGATGAACAGTTATGGTACACATCTTCTTTGAAGTACCCCCATAACGTTTTGGTCTTGTTGATTCCCTCTTTACCAAGTATTAGAAATTAAACAACAAATATAGGGGAGTTATTGAGCTGCCACTGAAACTAAAGGAGATTCTAGTGGAAATTGATGCAAGAACCATATATTTTTGAAAATTCCTGGGGAAGATTTTAAAATATAATTATTTAAAGGATTTAGCTTGTGACAAGATGATAGTAGATAGAAATATCAATAGTTGCAACTCCAACAAATTTCATATAGGACTATTAGGCTATTGCAGTATTATTGCTGTGGATACTATGCATCATTGAAAAATGCATGCATATATGTGTTGATGCTTAAGTTGCCTTGACAAAGTATATGACATGCAGTTGGTTCAAAAAACAAAAATTGTGTGTGATAATATCTTTTTTTTTATTTTTATTCATAACTACTGAGCATGCATAGATACTTTCATATGCGCATGTTGATTAATTTGTATATCCATATGAGTGGGGACCCTGTACTTATGCAGGTTCCTGAAACAGTTTACTCTTAGTTAAGTGGTCCCTTTAACATTAAGGCATACAGATTATATAAATCTCCATGTTTTATGCCATTACTAATAATGTCATGACAAAACAAGGATTATGACTTCTTCAATAATACTTTCATCTTGCAAGCGTTTATTTTTTTGATAAGTAAACATAAATTAAATTTTCATTGCTACACTTCATTCTAAATCTTGTCATACAGTTCATGTATCATAGCTTACTGTTTAACTCTTTAATAAATGAAAGGTCCGTAAAATTACTGCATGTCGATTCATATTACATTAATATGTGCCATGTCTACTTATTCCGTTGCGAGCCATACTGTCAAATGACCATCCACTCTGGCCCTGTAGATTAACCATGCCTAAATCAAAAAAAGCCAGTGAATCAACACAAGCAAGAGAAGGATCAAGTCGTCCAAGAGCACCTAATTGGACCGATGCTCTTGATATGATCATGCTAGGCTTGATGAGGCAAAAGAACGACGAAGGTAACTGTCACAACGGTACCTTCTCCCAGGATACTTGGAGGAAGATGACCAATTTGTTCAACGAAAGGACTAACCTGTCCTTTAGTTTTAGAAACCTGAAAAATCGTTTGAAGGTTTTGAAGAAGACCTTCAACTTGTACTATAACCTAGCTAATCGATCAGGTTGGGGATGGGATCCTGCACTAAATCTTCCCACGTGTGGCGATGAGCATATGTGGAGGAGGTCATCTCGGTGAGTGGATGGTTTTTGTTGACGAATCATAGTTCGAATGCTATTGATAACATTATAATAATAAATTTATCAAATTACACTTCAGGTTAACAAGGACTATGCTCGGATTAAGGGTAAGTCATTTCCTGCTTACGACGACATAGATATTCTTTTTTCAAGGCATACAGCTACCGGTAGACGGGGGGATACATCTGCTATTCCGGAGGGTGTATCCGACAATGATACATCGGACGACGAGATGGATCGGATCAACTTGGAGGACATAGAATTTGGGCAACCATCACAAAAACGTGGTGGAGTGTCATGTTCATCAGCCGGTCCCTTCGATCACCGATTCGATGATGTATCCCATCGAGCCCGACTACTTTTGCCTCGACCCTACCCACGGACTGTTCTGCAGAAGGAGGTTTGTCAACTAGTAGTGGAAAGAGGAAAAGGTCATCCTTCATAACTCCTACAGCACGTAAGATTAGGTCCACAACTGATGCAGCTGATGTCTTACTAGAAATGGTGGATCAAGGTAAAAGAAGATTGGAAATTGCTAATGAGATGCTCAGGAGAGATCAGCTTGCTCGACCCACAGTGTACTCTATTGACGAATGCATGCGGAAGTTAGAGAGTCTCCCTGGGATTACACCTGAATGTATTCTTGCTGTAGGGGACAGTTTGAAAATTGAGATTAATAGGTGGTTCCTAATGCATTATGAAGGTCCACTACTTGAAGCTTGGCTTAAAAGATAAATGGCTGATTTCTACCGTGTACCACCTTCAGTGGCAGCCCCATCTGGAAGTTATGCTCCTGTGCCTAATATCTTTATGCCTCCAATGCATGGTGTCCATCAAGGTGGCCCACCTGTTTTCGTGCCTCCTCCCATGCATGCTGCCTCTCCAGGTGGACATAGTCCATTCATGCAGCCACTATTCAGACCAAGCAGTGACGATAGCATCTCCCATGGTCAGACCCATTCTCCAGTTGGCAGTGCCGAAGAAACTCTCTGTACCACATCTGCATCTTCGACTCAGCAAAGTGAATTTGGTTATTTTCATCGGTGGCCATAACATATACCAATATTGAAGTAGATACGGAATTATATATCTTGCTATAGTTGTTTTTACATATGTCAAACCTTCAATTAGAGTTTTATTTTAACTTAGATGAATGCTGAAATGTTGATGTAAATACGGACATGTTTGTTAGATATATCTATGCATGTTAGTATAGTCTATGGCTTTTAATATTTCTTTCAAATTTTAGATATGCATATGGTTGTCTCATGAACTACTCTCTTTTTGTAATAGATGGATACCTTCCATGATCTTGTGGCATTTTAATAGATGAGGACAACTATTGGCAGGATGTCATAACTATGCTGATAAGTAATGGCATCATTGATTTATCAAATTATAACGTTATTTCAAAGAGGCCATGCCGAACGCGACCATTCTCGGGTCATGAACTCATAACAGATATTTTGAGTGGACATCCAGATAGAGGTTATGATCACTTTAGGATGACAAACACTATGTTCTTCAAGCTAGAAGAATTGCTTCTTTCGCGTGGGTTGGTTAGTAGCACCCGCAATGTTACGGTAAAGGAGCAACTTGCGATCTTCCTTTACGGCATAGGTCATGGTGTGACCAATAGAGTGTTGGCTGAAACTTTTCAGCACTCCGTGAGACAATATCCCGACACTTTAACACTATACTGAAAGCAATTTGTTTACTTAAGCAAGATTTTATCGCTCAACCCGGTCAGGATACCGGTGTGCATCCACGGATCCGTGAGAACAATCATTTTAATCCTTTCTTCATGGTACGTATGGACATGAATAGATGCAAGTCTTTCATTTATGATTGTATTATAACCGCGTCCTTGATATAGTTTTATTAATCACAGCATGCTATTGGAGCCATCGATGGTACGCATATACTTGCTTTAGTCAAGAAAAGCAAACAACCATGCTTTCGTAATCGAAAGGGCATCATTTTCCAAAATGTCATGGCTGCAGTTTTATTTGATCACTCCTTCCTTTTCGTTTGTACTGGATGGGAAGGATCCGCAGCCGACATGAGAGTCCTACGTTGGTGTGTTGAGTCAGGTGGCTTCATCGTACCTGAAGGTATTTAATTAATTCATAATGCATGTGACCAATTACTTTATTGAAGTTTTAAGTGGATGACATAAAGGCATTGTTCTCGTTTACAGGAAAATTTTATCTTGTTGACTCGGGATATGCCAATACAGACAAGTTCCTTGCCCCATATCGGGGTAATAGGTACCACCTAAGTACATTTAGGAATCCAAGGGCTCGACGATATAACAATTGTCGAGACTTATACAATCATCGACATGCTCAGCTCAGAAATTGCGTAGAGAAGGCCTTTGGAATTCTTAAGAAGCGATATAAGATTCTTAGAGGTCCTATCCCATTTCCCTTCAAGGTTCAGAAATGTATTGTTATGGCTTGCTGCATCATTCATAACTTCATTCGATGCACCCAAGGAAATGACAAATACTTCAATATGTCAATTCAACCCATGCCTATTGATCGAGATGAGGATGATGTTGATCCTTATCTTATTATAGGGGATGACGAATCCCGAAGAGGTGATGAACTTCGCAATTCCATAGCTAACAAGCTATGGGATGCCCGTAACACGCGAAGTAAGTCTAACATGCTTCCTTTTCTATGAACATATTTCTCTTATTTTAAAAGAAAGTATGTTTACCTGATTTGACCTTATTAATAGGGCAGGGTATTATGTAATTGAGTTTCATATTGGTTTCCCTGTAATGCAGGAAATCAAGCTGCTTGATCTTGAGGTTCAGTAATGTCTTCTTCAAGTTATTATGTAGTTTTCATGGGCCGTAGATGAGGGATCTATGAATCCTGGCCCGAGTGTCAGCATGAGGTAACTGGGTTTAAGCATGCCTTATACAAGAAGTTTAAATGTAGACAAGAGGCCAATCATGCATTTCAGAATTATCAACATCCTCCTGATATGGAATATCAGCTAGGAAAAGGGGAGGTACATATGGTCAGGAATAATGGTGGATCTTTAAAAACCTTTATGTTTGTTTTCGTATCCTTTCTTGTAGGCTTTTTGCTTGGGTGTCAGTGTTGCAAGTTATCGTTAATGCTTTGAGATGTTGAGGTCTACTATATCTCATTACTATCCTTGTAGCATGACTTGTAACGCTTCCTCTTAGCTTAGAGGCTGTATTTTGATAACTATTTCCTGCTTTGGTAATGACTACTATGTTATGTCACTTATCATCTATTTGTATCATTGTTTTGCTGGGAGAATATCTAGCAGCCCTGCACTTGTTTGATATAACATTATATGATATTGCTGTAATGACTACTGTTGTCCCAGATAGCAACCCAAGAGGGGAGAGGGTGAATTGGGTCTTTTTAAAATTTAAACACTTTTGAAGAAAAACCCTAAACTTAAAATAAATCACAGATATGCAACAATTAAAATAGAATATGCAATGAGGAGATGAAGAGGAAGAGATAAAGAGTCAAGCACTGCAAACACAGAAATTTTATAGTGGTTCGGTGTACCTACACCTATGTCCACTCCCAAGTACCTCTTGGGTCCACACTATAATCAACCTTGATTACAGTAGAGTTGTTTTACAAGATCACAACTCAAACTTGTTGTTTTTCCGGGCGCACAATGAACCCAACTGGTTTTCAAGGTTCACCAGCACAAAACCTTACACACAAGCAACTGCTTGCACAAGACAATCTACCTTAACTGATTCAATCACCTGATTGACTCAGTCCACAAGAAGAATAAGAATATTTGATATAACAACTGCTCCTTAAATGAGCAAATAAGACAAGTTAACTATTCAAACAAAGAGATAGAAATAAAAGCCTGATTTGTAGATCTCTGTGGCTTGATTCTTCTCCTCTTTCTTGCTTTTGAATGGATCTTCCTTGAGTATGCTCTTGAAGCTCAGAAGAACAGATGAAGAACATGAACTAGGGCTTGCTTGTTTGCTTCTTCAAACTTAGAAATCTCTTCAAAATGAAAGTGTGAAGGCTAGGGATTTCTCTCTTTTCTTTCAGAGAATCAGTATAATTTTTCCTTTTGATTTTTCCTCTGATTTTCTCTTGGATTTTTTTCTTCTTTTTCTTCTCTATTTTTCTTGTTTTTCTCTCTATCTAAACGGTTACATCCATCATCCTTGTTGACCCAATTGATGATTTGATGATTAACAAAACTACTTGAGTATAACTATTGGAGGCTCTAATGATTTTGATTTAGTGTTTCAGATTATAAGACTATTGAATGATCAAAATCAGGAGTTACATAGTGTTCTGGATCGAATCTAATGTCTAGGTAAGAATTGCAGATATTAGAGTCGACTCCGAGAATCACAGAGCCGACTCCGGAACTGGCACGGAAGTTAGAGTCGACTCCGAGACTGTTAGAGTCGACTCTCACAGAAGAAGCAGAACGTCGATTTTTCTGGCCCCAACCTAGAGTCGACTCCGGGTAAGTTAGAGTCGACTCCGGAAAAGTTTCTTGTCGACCCCAGAAAAGTCAGAGATGACTCCAGAAATATCATTTTGAAATGCCTCAAGCTAGAGCCGACTCCAGAAAAGTTAGAGTCGACTCCAACCCACCTGGAACAAAAAATCAAATTGCCAGATCAGCTCTAACGGTAATATTTCTATTTTACCTTATTTCTAACGGATATATTTTGCTATAAGGTACACTCCAACGGATAGTTTTCTTCCAAAAATGGTTTGAAAGAAATCTATAAAAAAGGAAGACTATTGTTCAAAAAAACAAGAACGAAGAAAGAGAGAAAATCTGAAATAGACAAATCCCATTTCAAAAATCCGAAAAAGAGAGAGCCTGAATCTTAAGAGGAAAACCTTCTAGCTCAAATCCACTCCACTCCAAAAAGCTCAAGAGGAATCCAAGGCATTCAAATTAAGTTTTTGTGGATTTCCCAACTTGGAGAAAGAAGTTCAGCTTTTTACTTTTCAACCCTTCTAAACTGCTTCAACTGTGAAGAATCGGAGCTGAGGCTTGATTCAACCTAGCAAGGAGAAGAAGAAAAGAAGAAAAGCTCAAGAGCCAACCATCTACAAATCAGGCTTTTCTAAACTTGTTATATTATTTGATTATCTGCTCATTAAGGGGCTTTGTATTTGAAAAACATATTTCATTTGTTTGTATCTAGTTCAATCTGGGGGATTGAACTAGTGGAGGTAGTCTTACCTCGGTTCAAGCTTGGTTAAGCTTGTGTTAGGGTTTTTGTGCTGGTGAGCCCTTGAAAACCAGCTGGGTTCATTGTGCGCCCGGGAAAACAACAAGTTTGAGTTGTGAGCTTGTAAAACAACTCTGCTGTAATCTAGGGTGATTATAGTGTGGATCCAAGTGAATCTTGGGAGTGGACGTAGGTGTTGGATACACCGAACCACTATAAAATCTTTTGTGTTTGCTGTGTTCTATTGACTCTATCTCTATCTCTATTCTATTCACTGCACTTTATAGTTACTTTGCATTTGCCTTCATTAATCTCAAGCAAACTATTTTAAAAAGGCTAATTTTTTAAAAGAACCCAATTCACCCCCCCTCTTGGGTTGTCATCTGGGCCAACAATTGGTATCAGAGCTAGTGCTCATTAGATTTTGATCACACGATCAAGAGCTAAAGTTCCAAATGGCAACACAAGTTGGTTCTTTTGCTGAAGGTCATTCTACGAATAGACCTCCACTTTTTAATGGCTCAAATTATTCTTATTGGAAAGCTAGAATGAGGATATTCATTCAAGCTTCTGATTATGAGCTTTGGGGTGTTATAATTAATGGACCTAGTACACCCACACATGTTATTGATGGCACTATTGTTCCTAAGCCCGAAAGGGACTGGAATGATAATGATAGGAAGATGGCACAGCTTAACGCTAAAGCCATGAATGTATTATATTGCTTATTAGACGCTAATGAATTTAATAGAATCTCCACTTGTAATTCTGCAAAGGAGATTTGGGATAGATTAGAGGTTACCCATGAGGGTACCAACCAAGTGAAAGAATCCAAAATTAATATTCTTGTTCACAAATATGAATTGTTTAGTATGGAACAATCTGAAACCATTGCATGCATGTATACAAGATTTACAGATATTGTTAATGGTTTGAAAAGTCTTGGTAAGACATATACTAACTCTGAACTTGTTCGAAAAATTCTTAGGTCTTTACCAAGAACATGGGAAGCAAAAATGACTGCAATCCAAGAAGCTAAGGACCTCAACACTTTACCCTTAAAGGAGCTTCTAGGATCTCTAATGACCCATGAGCTGACTATGAAGCAGCATGTTGAGGAGGACACAAAGAAGAAGAAAATGATTGCCCTCAAAGCTGCAAAAGATGAAGAGAGCAGCAGCAATGATGATGATGAGACTGCTCTCTTAGCCAAGAAATTTAAGAGATTTATGAGGAGAAAGAAACCCTTCCACAAGAAAAAATATGGAGCTAAGTGGGAAGGAGAAAAGGATAAAAATAAGGACAAAGACAAAGAAAAAGAGAAAGACCCCTTGACTTGCTATGAATGTAATAAACCGGGGCACTTTAGAAATGAATGTCCAAAGTTGAAGAAAGCCTACAAAAAGAAAAAGAAGGCTTATATGGCGACATGGAGTGACAGCGAGGAATCTTCTTCCGAAGAAGAAGAACAAAAGGAAGTCGCAAACATATGTTTCATGGCGGACGACAACGATGAGGTAAGTTCCAATAACCCTTGCGATGAATTTGCCTTTGATGAACTTTTTGATGCTTTTAATGAACTTGTTGGTGATTTCAAAGTTTTGAAAATGAAGTACAAAATTTTGAAAAATGAAAACTTAACCTTCATTCAAGAAAGGAAGATCTTAGCAATGAAATTAAGATACTTAAATCTGAAAATAAAATTTTAATGAATGAAAAGGAATCAATCTCAAATGAAAAAGATAAACTAAAGAATGAGGTTGAAAAACATAAAAACATAGTTGATAAGTTTACATTAAGTTCACTTAAATTAGACATGTTATTAAATAGTTAAAAAGCAGTTTTTGACAAAGCCGAACTAGGATATAACACTTTAAGAAAACAAAAATCACTTAAAAATATTTTTGTAAGTGCTGGCCAAAGTAAAATCACATGCTTTAAATGTAATCAATCAGGACATAAATCGTATGAATGTAAAATTCTAAAACCAAGTAAAAATCTGAATATTAAAGGAAAGAAAATATGGGTTCCGAAAGGAACAATATTTGTTGCTACTAACCATGAAGGACCCAAGAAAGCTTGGATACCTAAACATAAAGTCTGATTTTATTGCAGGAATGTCTTGTGGCCAAGAGATCAAAAAGAAAGTGGTATCTTGATAGTGGCTGCTCAAGACATATGACGGGTGACAAAGAAGAATTCATCACCCTTGAAGAAAAGAGAGGAGGAGTTGTTACATTTGGCGACAATGGCAAAGGCCAAATCTTGGGGTTTGGTAACATTCAAATAACTCCCTCCATATTTATTGAAAATGTACTCTATGTTGATGGTTTAAAGCATAACTTAATTAGTATAAGTCAATTGTGTGACAAAGGTTTTAAAGTATCTTTTGAATCTTCTTTATGCACTGTAGCTAATCCCATTGATAAAAGCATTGTTTTTTTTGGAAATAGAAATGACAATGTATATATGATTGATTTAGACAATTTGTCTACTAATAATCATTGCTTAGTTGCAAATAATGCTAATATGAATGAGATTGGTTGGTTGTGGCATCGAAGATTAGGTCACGCAAGCACACACCTTATTTCAAAACTAATTAGAATGGATTTAGTAAAAGGTCTACCTAAATTAGATTTTAAAAATAACAAAATATGTGATGCATGTCAGTTTGGAAAATAAACAAGAAGTTCTTTTAAATCTAAAAATATTGTTTCAACTTCTAGGCCATTAGAGCTACTTCACATGGACCTTTTTGGACCAACTAGAACCACAAGTCTAGGAGGAAAGAAATATGGTCTTGTGATAGTAGATGATTACTCTAGATTCACTTGGGTAATGTTTTTAGCTCACAAAGATGAGACTTTCTCGATATTCATGAAATTCTTCAAGAAAGTAACTAATGAAAAAAACACTACCATAGTGTCTCTAAGAAGTGATCATGGAACTGAATTTGAAAATCACTTATTTGAAAGTTTTTGCAATGAAAATGGTATTAATCATAATTTTTCTGCACCTAGGACCCCACAACAAAATGGTGTAGTTGAAAGGAAAAATAGGACTCTAGAAGACATGGCCCGTACCATGCTATGTGAAAGTAAACTTCCGAAATACTTTTGGGCGGAAGCTATTAACACAGCATGTTACATCCTAAATAGAGCCTTAATAAGACCTATTTTAAAGAAAACACCTTACGAGTTATGGCATGATAGAAAACCCAAATATTAAATATTTTCATGCATTTGGTTGTAAATATTTTATTCATAATAATGGTAAAAACAACTTAGGTAAATTTGATGCAAAATCAGATGAAGGAATATTCTTAGGTTATTCAACAACTAGTAAAGCATATAGAGTGTTCAATAAAGGAAGCCTAATTGTTGAAGAATCTATTCATGTAATTTTTGATGAATCTTTAACATCAAGTTCCAAAAGGATTGATGATGAGGAAGATACAAACATTCTCGAAAACAATCTTGAAAAACTTAATATCGATGTATCTTCAGATCATGAACAAGAAGTTAAAGATAATGATTCGCCTAATGCTGATGATATTAATACTAATCATAATGATATAGATCTACCAAGAGATTGGAGATACGCTTATAGTCATCCCAAGGAATTGATTATAGGTGATCCATCTCAAGGAATAAGAACTAGATCATCTATGAGAAATATTAGTAATCACCTTGCATTTGTCTCTCAAATTGAACCTAAAACCATTGAAGAAGCTGAAAAAGATAATAATTGGATGCTAGCTATGCAAGAAGAATTAAACCAATTCACTAGAAATAATGTATGGACATTAGTGGAAAGACCTAAAGATCATTCTGTTATAGGATCAAAATGGGTTTTTAGAAATAAACTAGATGAAAATGGCATAGTAATTAGAAACAAAGCTAGATTAGTTGCAAAAGGATATAATCAAGAAGAAGGTATTGATTTTGATGAAACTTTTGCACCTGTAGCTAGATTAGAAGCCATTAGGCTATTACTAGCATTTGCATGTCACATGAACATTAATTTATTTCAAATGGATGTCAAAAGTGCATTTTTAAATGGATTAATAAATGAAGAAGTATATGTAGAACAACCACCAGGTTTTGAAGATCACGAATTTTCAAATCACGTTTTTAAATTGCACAAGGCATTATATGGTTTGAAACAAGCACCTAGAGCTTGGTATGATAGACTAAGTAAATTTTTGATTGAAAATGATTTTACAAGAGGAAATGTTGATAAAACATTGTTTTTGAAAAGAAAAGATAAAGATTTACTTGTAGTTCAAATTTATGTTGATGACATTGTATTTGGTGCTACTAACGATCTTCTATGTCAAGAGTTTGCTAAGTTAATGCAGGGAGAATTTGAAATGAGCATGATGGGAGAACTCAATTTCTTCCTTGGACTCCAAATCAAACAAAGCAAAGAGGGTATCTTTATCAACCAAACAAAGTACACAAGAGAAATTCTAAAGAAGTTTGGTATGGAATCAATAAAACCCCTCGGAACACCAATGAGTCCTTCATGCAAGCTGGACAAAGATGAAGAAGGTAAGAAGGTTGATCAAAAATATTATCGAGGTATAATCGGATCCCTACTTTACTTAACTGCAAGTAGACCAGACATAATGTTTGCTGTTTGCTTATGTGCTAGATTTCAGTCTGAACCAAAAGAATCACATTTAATTGCTGTTAAAAGAATACTAAGATACTTAAGTGGAACAAAAAATGTAGGTTTATGGTATTCTAGAGACTCAACATTAAATCTGATTGCTTATTCTGATTCTGATTATGCTGGATGCAAGTTAGATAGAAAAAGCACAAGTGGTGCATGCCAATTTTTAGGAAGTAACTTAATCTCATGGTTTAGCAAAAAGCAAAATTCGGTTGCATTATCTACTGCTGAAGCAGAATATGTTGCAGCTGGAAGTTGCTGTGCTCAAATCCTATGGATTAAGAGACAACTTGAAGACTATGGTATCACACTTGATAAGACACCTATAAGATGTGATAATACAAGTGCAATAAATCTAACTAAAAATCCAATTCAACATTCAAGAACAAAGCATATTGAAATAAGATATCACTTTATAAGAGAACATGTAGCCAATAATGAAATTTGTCTTGATTATGTGAATACTGAAGAACAACTAGCAGATATATTAACAAAACCCTTAAGTGAAGAGAGATTTTGTTATCTTAGAGGAGAATTAGGAGTTTGTGATCCTTTGGAATAGTTTTCTGAAACTCTTAAGGACATCTATCTAGATTTCATCATTTTCTTGAAAAATCTTGATATTTAATAAGGAAATCTATCTAGATCTTGATTCATTGTTTCCCCAATTGCTAAGGAACATTAATCTAGAATTTGATGATTAATTTGAATAGTTTCAAATCCTTGAAACTTAATTTTTTATCTCTGAAACTGTTAGAGTCGACTCTGACAGTTTGTGGAGTCGACACCTGAGTTTTTGATGTTCTGTCTAAGCGATTAGAGCCGACTCTGGCTTTTGTGGAGCCGACTCTAATTCGAGCGCTGACAGATTTTCTGGTTCGGAGCCGACACCCAGTTTTCGGGAGTCGACTCTAAGTCGAGCTAGGTCAAAAATAAAAAGGCGGAGTCGACCCCCAATCATTCCATCCGTCTCCAAAACCTCTCCAAAAAGCTCTAAAGCCTTTCCAACTTCCCCAATCTACTCAAAACCTTTGATTAATCTCTCAATCTTCTCAATGGCACCTAAGAGGCGCGGTTTCGTCGGTGGAGCGTCCGTTCCAACGAGGAGACGCACTGTTCGGAGGCAACCCTCGCCTTCCTCCTCTTCGGCCACTCAAGAGGATTCCCCTCCTTCACCATCTTCACCCAAAGTTGATCATTTAGCCGGTAAGACCATTACCACTGGAAGAAAGGTGAATTTTGATTTCTTTGAGTCGGAAGGATTCACTATAGGAAGAAGTTTGAAGAAATGGGATGGGAAAAAATCTGTTCACTTGATATACCCACATATCCAGCCTTAGTGAGAGAGTTTTACAACGGTTTAAGTAGAGGAGAAGGTGGATTAATCAGTATAGTAAGAGGAACAAGAGTGACAATAACCTCTGAGATTCTTGGAAACTTATTGGAAATGCCCACAATCGGTTTAATGGAATATCAACATGAGGATAGAAGTGGAGCATTGACAAGAATGCTAGGGAGAGATGTAACTGAGTTTGAAGAAATCCTTGCAAATCAATTGAATCTAGAACTCAGATTACTACATAATATCTGTGGAAGAATCTTGTTTCCGAAAATTGGTAGATTCGAGTATGTCTCGGAGCGAGACGTTCTTTAATGGATTGCATAATTACTGGAAGGCCAGTCAACTTAGCTGGCATGATGATTGGATATATGGCAGAGGCAGCTACAAAGAAGAGATCTACACTGCCATATGGTATGATTTTGACACTAATCTTTAGAAGCCAAGGTGTGCTCATTATGGAGAATGAACCCTTAAGAAAATTGAGACACACTGACTACTATAGCATCTCTACTATTCATCGGATGGGCTTCAAGAAATTGAATGGTGTTTGGATGAAAGGAGGAAGAGAGGAAAGAGCAGAAAGAGATAGAGCAGAAGAAACCAGAGTAGAAGACATCCCTGGACCATCCACTGAGGGACCATCTGTCCCTGATCCATCTATTGCGGGACCTTCTTCAGCTGGACCTTCAGAGGCCGGACCTAGTTCTATTCCCTCACCTCCACATCAGTCTATAGCAACTTCTGGGAGATTCTCTGATGAACAATTGGTCAGCTGAGAGCTTTGCTTGCTGAGTATGATAGTCAGAGATCTCAAGAAATTACTCAATTAAAAGAAGACTTTAATCAGTTGAAGGAAGAACTTAATTCGAGACTGGACATGATCTCCTTTACCTTAAGCAATTCAGTTGAATCCTTTGGGCTGATCTTCACAAAATATTCGAAAGGATGGAAGGCATTGCTGATGGATCGGGATCTTATGTTCATGCAACTGGTCAACTGAAGAAGGACATTGACCTTGCAGTCTCACAAATTGAAGCTTGCCTTGAAAACTTTAAGAAATCACAAAAGGATGATGTAATGGAAATCATAGGTCATTTGAAGAAAATTGTATTCAAACACATCTGACCTTGATTTTGATTTTGATAGTTTGTACTTAGGAAGTTTTTGAATATCTAATGTATTTCATTTTGGATTGTACATGAATCAACTAATGTAATGCTTCTTACTTATGAAATGCAATTTCACATTTTCAAATATTGACTGCTTGAATCCCTATGTTTTATTAACTTTCTTTATCTAAAACTCTCCTTATTGCTGATAACAAAAAAGGGGAGAGATGGTTGATATATGCAAAGAAAGATTGAATATGATGGTTGAATATGCAAGATGAATGATGGTTGAATATGAATTGAATATGAATATGAATATTGAATATGAGAAAGAAGACTTAATCAATTGATTAAGTAGAGTTGTTTTACAAGATAAGAAAGCAAATGAAAGGGTTTCAAGGAGAAAACCTTGTGCTTCAAGCCTCAACTGATTCAATCACCTGATTGACTCAGTCCACATATTTGATTAACAATTCCTTAAATGAGCAAATAAGACAATTAACTATTCAAACAAAGAGATAGAAATAAAAGCCTATTTGTAATCTCTGTGGCTTGACTTTTGAAATCTTTTAAATTGAAGCTGAACAGATGGAACATGAACTATTGTTTGCTTCTTCAAACTTAGAAATATCTTCAAAATGAAAAAAGGGTTTCAAATCTATAATCTTTTGTTCGATGAATTTTTGAATGCATCTCTCAAAGTTTTTGTTATCATCAAAAAGGGGAGATTGTTGACCCAATTGATGATTTTGATGATTAACAAAACTATTTGAGTATAACTATTGGAGGCTCTAATGATTTTGATTTAGTGTTTCAGATTATAAGACTATTGAATGATCAAAATCAGGAGTTACATAGTGTTCTGGATCGAATCTAATGTCTAGGTAAGAATTGCAGACATTAGAGTCGACTCCGAGAATCACAGAGCCGACTCCGGAACTGGCACGGAAGTTAGAGTCGACTCCGAGACTGTTAGAGTCGACTCTCACAGAAGAAGCAGAACGTCGATTTTTCTGGCCCCAACCTAGAGTCGACTCCGGGTAAGTTAGAGTCGACTCCGGAAAAGTTTCTTGTCGACCCCAGAAAAGTCAGAGACGACTCCAGAAATATCGTTTTGAAATGCCTCGAGCTAGAGCCGACTCCAGAAAAGTTAGAGTCGACTCCAACCCACCTGGAACGAAAAATCAAATTGCCAGATCAGCTCTAACGGTAATATTTCTATTTTACCTTATTTCTAACGGATATATTTTGCTACAAGGTACACTCCAACGGATAGTTTTCTTCCAAAAATGGTTTGAAAGAAATCTATAAAAAGGGAAGACTATTGTTCAAAAAAAACAAGAACGAAGAAAGAGAGAAAATCTGAAATAGACAAATCCCATTTCAAAAATCCGAAAAAGAGAGAGCCTGAATCTCAAGAGGAAAACCTTCTAGCTCAAATCCACTCCACTCCAAAAAGCTCAAGAGGAATCCAAGGCATTCAAATCAAGTTTTTGTGGATTTCCCAACTTGGAGAAAGAAGTTCAGCTTTTTACTTTTCAACCCTTCTCAACTGCTTCAACTGTGAAGAATCGGAGCTGAGGCTTGATTCAACCTAGCAAAGGAGAAGAAGAAAGAAGAAAAGCTCAAGAGCCAACCATCTACAAATCAGGCTTTTCTAAACTTGTTATATTATTTGATTATCTGCTCATTAAGGGGCTTTGTATTTGAAAAACATATTTCATTTGTTTGTATCTAGTTCAATCTGGGGGATTGAACTAGTGGAGGTAGTCTTACCTCGGTTCAAGCTTGGTTAAGCTTGTGTTAGGGTTTTTGTGCTGGTGAGCCCTTGAAAACCAGCTGGGTTCGTTGTGCGCCCGGAAAAAACAACAAGTTTGAGTTGTGAGCTTGTAAAACAACTCTGCTGTAATCTAGGGTGATTATAGTGTGGACCCAAGTGAATCTTGGGAGTGGACGTAGGTGTTGGATACACCGAACCACTATAAAATCTTTTGTGTTTGCCGTGTTCTATTGACTCTATCTCTATCTCTATTCTATTCACTGCACTTTATAGTTACTTTGCATTTGCCTTCATTAATCTCAAGCAAACTATTTTAAAAAGGCTAATTTTTTAAAAGAACCAATTCATCCCCCCCCTCTTGGGTTGTCATCTAGGCCAACAATCCTTTTATAGATCCTTCCAATACTAAGAATAGATGAAAACTATCCGTTAGAATCAAAATGAAGAAAAGTTAGGAACAAATAAGGTAATAGCCATTGAGATTTAAAGTAAAAAGTAGGTTTAGAGACGTTCTGACATATCTGAAAGTTGTTTCTGACAAACTGGAGTCGACTCTGACTTTCCTGGGGTCGACTCTAACTTGAAATCCCCAAACAGCGATTTGGAGTCTGCTCTAACTTTTTGGGGTCGACACATTTTTCTTCTGGAGTCGACTCTAACTCCTCATGTGTCGACTCTAATTTTAGACCCAAAAAATCATCTTTCTGTTTTTCTATTGGAGTCGACTCTACAGGTTCCAGGTGTCGACTCTAGTCCATGCCGATTTCCGGAGTCGACTCTGTGATTCTAGGTGTCGACTCTAATATATGCAATCTTACCTTGACATTAGAATTAAACTCCGAACTTGATTTCTCTCAAAATTTTGATCATTTAAACAAGTTATAAACTGAAACACTTAATCAAAATCATTAGTAACTTCATGAGTTATACTCAAATAGTTTTGTTTATCATCAAAATTAATAATTGGGTCAACAATCTCCCCCTTTTTTATGATGACAAAAACTTTGAGTATATGCATTAGAATTCATAAGCATTGTAAACTTTATCAAGACTTTAAATTTGTTCAATTTAAGAAATAAACCACGGTTTGAAGATAAGCAAAATTGATCAACATGAACTATATATATATATATATAACGCTCTCCCCCTGCATAATGTAACTCCCCCTTTCTCTATGCATATTTCTTTTATGTATTCTCATTCTCTCTCTCCATGATACCATTTATTCTTTCTCTTATGCATATACAATACTTCTTTTCTCTCTTTTTTGTTATCAACAAAAAGGTAAAAAATAATTATATAAAGAATTTTAAAGTGATGTTCAGATTCAGAATAATTGAAGAAAAGAGTAAATATCCTAAGACTTTCATTCATTGCAACCATCATTGTATCAATCATTCAAACATTTTTCATTACATCAAAACATTACATTACATCATATACCAAGATACAAATGAGTAAATATCCTAAGTACAAGCTATCAACATAATATAAAAGCTAAATTTGATTTGACAAAAACTTAAGGGCTAAATGGGATTTGACTTGAGTTTGCTTGGGTAGGCATCAATATAGGAAGTAGAAGGTCAATCAAGTGTGTTTGTAGACAATTCTCTTCAAATGACCTATTAACTCCATAATCTCATCTTTTGTGATTTCTTGAAGCCTTCAAGACACTCCTCAATCTGTGTAATAGCAAAGTCTATATCCCTTCTTAGTTGTCCAGTGGCATCAAGATAAGCTCTAGATCCATCTGCGATCCCTTCCAGCCTTTCAAAAATCTTGTGAAGCTCAGTGGATAGGGTATCCATAGATCTATCCAAAGAAGATGCAATCACATCAAGCTTAGCAGAGAGCTGCCTCATCTCATCTTTCATCTCTGAATTATGCTCAGTCAATAAGGCCCTGAGCTGATCAAGCTGCCTCTCTGAAAAGCCTGCAGACTCAGCCAACAAACCCGATGCCACCTGAGGGGGTGAAGAAGTGCTCGGTCCAGCAATAGATGGTCCCGCAACTGATGGCCCAGGGACATCCTCATCTCTTGCCTCCTCAACTATGGCTTCATGTCCTCTCCTTTGCCACTGGCCATTAACTTTCTTGAAGCCCATTCTATGAATAGTGGAGATGCTGTAGTAGTTAGTATATCTGAGATTTCTTTGCAATTCTTTCTATTATCTTTACACCTTGGCTTCTGAATACTAGTGTGAGAACCATACCATATGGCAGTATAGATCTTTTATTTGTAGCTGCCTCTGCCATATAACCAATCATCATCCCGACTAAATTTACTGGTTGACCAGTGATGATACAGTCCATCAGTAGAATGTCTCGCTCCGAGACATACTCGAATCTTCCAATCTTAGGAAACAAGATTCTCCCATAAATATTATGAAGTAATCTAAGTTCCAGGTTGAGTTGATTTGCCATTACCTCTTTAAACTCAGAAACTTCTCTCCCAAGCATCCTAGACAGGGCTCCACCTCTGTCATCATGCTGACATATAGTCAAACCAATAGTGGGCATCTCCAGAAGATTCTCTAGTGACTCTGTAGTGATTACCACTTTGGTTTCACGCACAAAACTCACAAGACCTCCTTCCCCTCTACATAAATCACTGTAGAATTCCTTCACGAGGGCAGAGTAGGTCGGAACATCTAGTGAACAAATCTTCTCCCAACCCATTTCTTTTATTTGTCTCCCTATAGAAAAACCTTCCAACTCAAATAAATTAAAATCTACCTTTCTTCCCATAGTGATAACCTTCCCGGCCAACAAGTCTACGCGAGTGGAAGATGGAGAAGCCTCTGGAGTAGAAGAAGTGGAAGACGAAGAATTGGAAGAAGATTGCCTCTCGATTCTTTGAACGGAAGTCTCCCGGTGGGAATGGCCGCACCAAACACAGATCCTCGCCTTTTGGGAGCCATGGAGGTCAATGGAGGTTGGAATCAAGGATTTTGAAGAGTTTGGAAAAGTTTGGAAAGCTTTGGAGAAGGATTTGAAAGGGATTGAAGAGGGATTGGGTCGTTTGAAGTGTCAACTCTGCCCTAATAAAGTGATAATTTTTCACTTAGAGTCGACTCCCGCAAAGTAGGGTGTCGGCTCCGAACAAAAAACCAGTCAGCGCTCGAATTAGAGTCGGCTTTGCAGAAGCCGGAGTCGGCTCTAATGACCAGACAAAAAACTCTAAAGGTAAGGTGTCACTCCAAGTGAAGGTGTCGACTCCACAATAGTTTCAGTGAAAAAAAAAGAATTTCAAGGATCTGAAACTAATCAAATTGATAATCAAAATCTAGATAACTTCTCCTTAATAATTGGGGAATCAATGAATCAAATTTCTAGATAAATTTCCTAATAAAGTGTAAAAGATTTCTAGAAATCTACCGGAATTTAGATAGTTATCATTGAGAGTTTCAGAAAATCATTCTAAAGGATCACAAACTCCTAATTCTCCTCTAAGATAACAAAATCTCTCCTCACTCAAAGGTTTGGTAAAAATATCAGCCAATTGATCATCAGTGTTCACATAATCAAGACAAATACATTATTAGCTACATGTTCTCTAATAAAGTGATGTCTAATTTCTATGTGTTTAGTTCTAGAATGTTGAATTAGATTCTTAGTTAGATTGATTGCACTAGTATTATCACATCTAATAGGAATTTTATCAAGTGTGATGCCATAATCTTTAAGTTGTCGCTTAATCCAAAGGATTTGAGCACAGCAACTTCCAGCTGCAACATACTCTGCCTCAGCAGTGGATAGAGCAACCGAATTTTTTTTCTTGCTAAATCAAGAGATTAAGTTACCTCCTAAAAATTGGCATGCACCACTTGTACTTTTTCTATCTAATTTACATCCAGCATAATCAGAGTCAGAATAAGCAATCAAATTAAGTGTTGAGTCTCTAAAATACCATATTCCTACATTTTTAGTTCCATTTAAATATCTAAAGATTCTTTTAAAACAATAAAATGTGATTCTTTAGGTTCAGATTGATATCTTGCACATAAACAAACAGCAAACATGATATCAGGTCTACTTGCAGTTAAGTAAAGTAGAGATCCGATCATACCTCGATAATGTTTTTGATCTACTTTCTTACCATCTTCATCTTTGTCCAGTTTGCATGAAGGACTCATTGGCGTGCCAAGAGGTTTAGCAGATTCCATATCAAACTTCTTAAGTATTTCCTTCGTGTACTTTGCTTGGTTGATAAAAATTTCAGCTTTCTCTTGTCTAATTTGAAGTCCAAGGAAGAAGTTAAGTTCTCCCATCATGCTCATCTCGAATTCTCCCTGCATTAACTTAGCGAATTCTTGGCAAAGAAGATTGTTAGTAGCACCGAAGATAATATCATCAAAGTAAATCTGTACAACCAATAAATCCATCTCTTTTCTTTTTAAAAACAAGGTTTTGTCAACATTTCCTCTTGTAAATCCATTTTCAATTAAAAATTTACTTAATCTATCATACCAAGCTCTAGGTGCTTGTTTTAAACCATAAAGTGCTTTGTGTAATTTAAAAAATGGTTTGGAAATTCATGATCTTCAAAACTAGGAGGTTGTTCAACATAAATTTCCTCATTTATAAAACCATTTAAAAATGCGCTTTTAACATCCATTTGAAATAAGTTGAAATTCATATGACATGCAAATACAAGCAATAGTCTAATGGCTTCTAATCTAGCTACAGAAGCAAAAGTTTCATCAAAATCTATTCCTTCTTCCTGATTATATCCTTTTGCAACTAGCCTAGCTTTATTCCTAATGACTGTGCCATTTTGTCTAATTTATTTCTAAAAACCCATTTAGATCCTATTATAGGGTGGTTTCTAGGTCTATCTACTAGGGTCCATACCTTATTCCTAGTGAATTGGTTTAACTCTTCTTGCATAGCTAACATCCAATTGCTATCTTTAGCTTATTCTATGGTTTCAGGTTCTATTTGAGATACAAAAGCAAGATGATTATTGATATTTCTCATGGACGATCTAGTTCTTACACCTTGAGATGGATCACCTATGATCAAATTCCTTGGATGATCATGAGGATATCTTCAATCTCTAGGCAGATCTATATCATTATGAGCAGTATCAATAATATCAGCCAAAGGTAAATCCTCTTCTTTTGCTTCTTGTTCATGATATGAAGATACATCTAATTTTTCAATTCCTCTTTCAAGTAAACTTGTATCTTCCTCGTCATCAATATTTTTCGAACTTGATGCTAAAGATTCATCAAAGACTACATGAATGGATTCTTCTACAACTAGACTCTTCTTATTGAATAATCTATAAGCTTTACTAGAGGTTGAATATCCTAAGAAAATGCCTTCATCAGATTTAGCGTCAAACTTTCCAAGATTATCTTTACCATTATTATGGATGAAGCATCTACAACAAAATGCATGAAAGTAGCCTAAATTGGGTTTCCTATCATGCCATAGTTCATAGGGTGTTTTCTTAAGGATAGGTCTAATTAGGGCTCTATTTAAGATATAACATGCTGTATTAATAGCTTCTGCCCAAAAGTATTTAGGGAGTTTGCTTTCACATAGCATGGTACGGGCCATGTCCTTTAGAGTCCTATTTTTTTTCTCTACAACTCCATTTTGCTGAGGTGTTCTAGGTGCAGAAAAATTATGATGTATGCCTTTTTCAAAAAAATTTTTCAAATAAGTAATTTTTAAATTCAGTCCCGTGATCATTCTCAGAGACACTATGGTAGTATTTTTCTCATTTGTGACTTTCTTAAAAAATTTCAGAAATATTGAGAAAATCTCATCTTTATGAGCCAAAAATATTACCCAAGTGAATCTAGAGTAATCATCTACTATCACAAGACCATACTTCTTTCCTCCTAGACTAGTGGTTCTAGTAGGTCCAAAGAGGTCCATGTGTAGTAGTTCCAGGGGCCTAGTAGTTAAAACAACATTCTTAGATTTGAAAGAACTTCTTGTTTGTTTACCAAATTGACATGCATCACAGATTCAATTATTTTCAAAATCTAAGCTAGGAATACCTTTAACTAAATCCATTCTCAGCAATTTTGAAATTAAGTGTGTGCTAGCATGACCTAGTCTACGATGCCATAGCCATCCAATCTCATTCATCTTAGCATTATCAGTAACTAAGCAATGATTACTTGAGGATAGGTTATTCAAATCAATTAAGTATACATTGCCATAACATTTTTCAACAAGAATAATGCTACTATCAATAGGATTAGTGACAGTGCAGATAGAAGCTTCAAAGGAAACTTTGAAACCTTTATCACATAGCTGGCTAATACTAATCAAGTTATGCTTTAATCCATTGACATATAATACATTATCAATATAGATAGATGGAGTAATTTGAATCTTACCAATGCCCATGATATGGCCTCGACCATTATCACCAAAAGTAACTACTCCACCTCTTTTCGTCTCAAGGGTGATGAATTGATCTTTGTCACCCGTCATATGTCTTGAGCAACCACTATCAAGATACCATTTTCTTTTCAATCCGATGGCTGCAAGACACTCCTGCTAAATATTCATCTCTTAATTTTAGGTACCCAAGCTTTCTTGGGTCCTTCATGGTTAGAAGCAATGAATATTGTTCCTTTAGGAACCCAAATCATCTTTCTTTTATCATGTGGAGTTTTACATATATAAGATTTATGTCCTTTGTTTCCACATTTAAACAAGTAATATTTGCTGATTTTTCAGCATGTACAAAGATATTTTTAAGGATTTTTGCTTTTTAAGTGGATTATATCCTAATCCGGCTTTATCAAAAACAGCCTTTTGATTATCCAAAATCATATTTAGTTTGATAGAGCTTAAAGTAAATTTGTCAACAATGGGTTTAAGCCTATCAGCTTCATTTTTTAAATTTTCATTTTCTTTCTTTAGAAATTCATTTTCTACAATATGCTTTTCATTTTCTAAAGATAGATTTTGCATTTGATTCTTCAAATCTTTATTCTTTGAGCTTAGATTTGCATAATCATCAATTAGTTCATAAAACGCACTATGCAATTCTTCAAATGTAAAATCATCTAGAAAACTTGGACTCACCTCATCATTGTCCGCCATGAAGCAGAGATTGGCTATTTCTTTCTTTTCATCTTCTTCGAAACTTGAGCTTTCCGAATCACTCCAGGTAGCCATCATTGCCTTCTTTTTGAATCTCCAGGGGGCCTTTTTGAGTTGTGGACATTCAGATTTGAAGTGTCCCGGTTTCTTGCATTCAAAGCAGATTATTTCCTTTTCTTTTCCTTTGTCCTCATCTTTCCTAACAAAGGGCTTTTTCTTTTCAAATTTCTTCTTCTTCATGAATCTCTTGAATTTCCTTGTGATGAGTGCCATGTCCTCATCATCACTGTCATCTTCAGATTCATCAGATTCTTCCTTACATTCTGAAATTTTGAGAGCCATAGTCCTTTTCTTCTTTGACTCATCCTCATTAACATGTTGCTTGACTTGAAGTTCATGAGTTATCAAGGATCCCAAAAGTTCTTCTAAGGGTAGAGTGCTCAGATCTTTTGCCTCTTGTATTGCTGTGACTTTAGCTTCCCATGTCCTAGACAAAGAACGTAACACCTTTCTCACAAGATTAGAGTTATCATAAGATTTACCAAGACTTTTTAAACCATTAACAATGTCAGTAAATCTTGTAAACATATCAGAAATAGATTCGCATGCATCCATTTTGAACAATTCATATTTATGAACTAGCATGTTAATCTTGGATTCCTTTACCTGATTGGTTCCCTCATGGGTAACCTCTAATTTATCCCAAATTTCTTTAGCAGATATGCAAACAGATATACGATTAAATTCATTTGCATCTAAAGAACAGTACAAAACATTCATAGCCTTGGCATTTAGTTGTGCCAATTTCTTATCATGTTCATCCATTCCGTTTCCGGTTTAGGAATTTTCCATGCCATTAAGTCTTGTAGTGGGTGTATGAGGTCCATTGACTATAATACTCCACAATCATAGTCAAGTGCTTGAATGAAGATTTTCATTCTAGCTTTCCAATAAGAATAATTAGAACCATTAAATAAAGGAGGATGATTCGTAGATTGTCCTTCAGAAAAGGTCGAGCCAACTTGAGCTGCCATTTGGATCTTTAACTCTTGATTGTTAGATCAAGAAAAATGAGCACAAGCTCTGATACCAATTGTTGTCCCAGATAGCAACCCAAGAGGGGGGGTGAATTGGGTCTTTTTAAAATTTAAACACTTTTGAAGAAAAACCCCAAACTTAAAATAAATCACAGATATGCAATAATTAAAATAGAATATGCAATGAGAAGATGAAGAGAAAGAGATAAAGAGTCAAGCACTGCAAACACAAAAATTTTATAGTGGTTCGGTGTATCTACACCTACGTCCACTCCCAAGTACCTCTTGGGTTACACTATAATCAACCTTGATTACAGCAGAGTTGTTTTACAAGATCACAACTCAAACTTGTTGTTTTCCCGGGCGCACAACGAACCCAGCTGGTTTTCAAGGTTCACCAGCACAAAACCTTACACACAAGCAACTGCTTGCACAAGGCAATCTGCCTCAACTGATTCAATCACCTGATTGACTCAGTCCACAAGAAGAATAAGAATATTTGATACAACAACCGCTCCTTAAATGAGCAAATAAGACAAGTTAACTATTCAAACAAAGAGATAGAAATAAAAGCCTGATTTGTAGATCTCTGTGGCTTGATTCTTCTCCTCTTTCTTGCTTTTGAATGGATCTTCCTTGAGTATGCTCTTGAAGCTCAGAAGAACAGATGAAGAACATGAACTAGGGCTTGCTGTTTGCTTCTTCAAACTTAGAAATATCTTCAAAATGAAAGTGTGAAGGCTAGGGATTTCTCTCTTTTCTTTCAGGGAATCAATACGATTTTTCCTTTTGATTTTTCCTCTGATTTTCTCTAGAATTTTTTTCTTCTTTTTCTTCTCTATTTTTCTTGTTTTTCNTTATAAAGTGTAAAAGATTTTAAGAAATCTACCAGAATTTAGATAGTTATTCTTGAGAGTTTCAGAAAATCATTCTAAAGGATCACAAACTCCTAATTCTCCTCTAAGATAACAAAATCTCTCATCACTCAAAGGTTTGGTAAAAATATCAGCCAATTGATCATTAGTTTCACATAATCAAGACAATATATTATTAGCGACGTGTTCTCTAATAAAGTGATGTCTAATTTCTATGTGTTTAGTTCTAGAGTGTTGAATTGGATTCTTAGTTAGATTGATTGCACTAGTATTATCACATCTAATAGGAATTTTATCAAGTGTGATGCCATAATCTTCAAGTTGTCGCTTAATCCAAAGGATTTGAGCACAGCAACTTCAGCCGCAACATACTCTGCCTCAGCAGTGGATATGCAACCGAATTTTGCTTCTTGCTAAACCAAGAGATTAAGTTACCTCCTAAAAATTGGCATGCACCACTTATACTTTTTCTATCTAATTTACATCCAGCATAATCAGAATCAGAATAAGCAATTAACTTAAGTGTTGAGTCTCTAGAATACCATATTCCTACATTTTTAGTTCCATTTAGATATCTAAAGATTCTTTTAACAGCAATAAAATGTGATTCTTTAGGTTCAGATTGATATCTTGCACATAAACAAACAGCAAACATGATATCAGGTCTACTTGCAGTTAGGTAAAGTAGAGATCCGATCATACCTCGGTAATGTTTTTGATATATTTTCTTACCATCTTCATCTTTGTCCAGCTTGCATGAAGGACTCATTGGCGTGCCAAGAGGTTTAGCAGATTCCATACCAAATTTCTTAAGTATTTCCTTCGTGTACTTTGCTTGGTTGATAAAAATTCAGCTTTCTCTTGTCTAATTTGAAGTCCAAGGAAGAAGTTAAGTTCTCCCATCATGCTCATCTCGAATTCTCCCTGCATTAACTTAGCGAATTCTTGGCAAAGAAGTTTGTTAGTAGCACCGAAGACAATATCATCAACGTAAATATGTACAACCAATAAATCCATTTCTTTTCTTTTAAAAACAAGGTTTTGTCAACATTTCCTCTTGTAAATCATTTTCAATTAAAAATTTACTTAATCTATCATACCAAGCTCTAGGTGCTTGTTTTAAACCATAAAGTGCTTTGTGTAATTTAAAAACATGGTTTGAAATTCATGATCTTCAAAACCAGGAGGTTGTTCAACATAAACTTCCTCATTTATAAAACCATTTAAAAATGCACTTTTAACATCCATTTGAAATAAATTGAAATTCATATGACATGCAAATGCAAGCAATAGTCTAATGGCTTCTAATCTAGCTACAGGAGCAAAAGTTTCATCAAAATCTATTCCTTCTTCCTGATTATATCCTTTGCAACTAGCTAGCTTTATTCCTAATAACTGTTCCATTTTCATCTAATTTATTTCTAAAAACCCATTTAGTTCCTATTATAGGGTGGTTTCTAGGTCTGTCTACTAGGGTCCATACCTTATTCCTAGTGAATTGGTTTAACTCTTCTTGCATAGCTAACATCCAATTGCTATCTTTTTCAGCTTCTTCTATGGTTTCAGGTTCTATTTGAGATACAAATGCAAGATGATTATTGATATTTCTCATGGATGATCTAGTTCTTACACCTTGAGATGGATCACCTATGATCAAATCCCTTGGATGATCATGAGCATATCTCCAATCTCTAGGCAGATCTATATCATTATGAGCAGTATCAATAACATCGCCAAAGGTAAATCCTCTTCTTTTATTTTTGTTCATGATCTGAAGATACATCTAATTTTTAATTCCTCTTTCAAGTAAACTTGTATCTTCCTCATCATCAATCTTTCCCGAACTTGATGCTAAAGACTCATCAAAGACTACATGAATGGATTCTTCTACAACTAGACTCTTCTTATTGAATACTCTATAAGCTTTACTAGAGGTTGAATATCCTAAGAAAATGCCTTCATCAGATTTAGCGTCAAACTTTCAAGATTATCTTTACCATTATTATGGATGAAGCATCTACAACCAAATGCATGAAAGTAGCCTAAATTGGGTTTCCTATCATGCCATAGTTCATAGGGTTTTTCTTAAGGATAGGTCTAATTAGGGCTCTATTTAAGATGTAACATGCTGTGTTAATAGCTTCCGCCCAAAAATATTTAGAGAGTTTGCTTTCACATAGCATGGTACGGGCCATGTCCTCTAGAGTCCTATTTTTTCTCTCTACAACTCCATTTTGCTGAGGTGTTCTAGGTGCAGAAAAATTATGATGTATGCCTTTTTCAAAACAGAATTTTTTAAATAAATGATTTTCAAATTCAGTCCCATGATCACTTCTCAGAGACACTATGGTAGTATTTTTCTTATTTGTGACTTTCTTGAAAATTTTAGGAATATTGAGAAAGTCTCATCTTTATGAGCCAAAAATATTACCCAAGTGAATCTAGAGTAATCATCTACTATCACAAGACCATACTTCTTTCCTCCTAGACTAGTGGTTCTAGTAGGTCCAAAGAGGTCCATGTGTAGTAGTCCAGGGGCCTAGTAGTTGAAACAACATTCTTAGATTTGAAAGAACTTCTTGTTTGTTTACCAAATTGACATGCATCACAATTGATTATTTTCAAAATCTAAGCTAGGAATACCTTTAACTAAATCCATTTTCAGCAATTTTGAAATTAAGTGTGTGCTAGCATGACCTAGTCTACGATGCCATAGCCATCCAATCTCATTCATCTTAGCATTATCAGCAACTAAGCAATGATTACTTGAGGATAGGTTATTCAAATCAATTAAGTATACATTGCCATAACGTTTTCCAACAAGAATAATGCTACTATCAATAGGATTAGTGACAGTGCAAATAGAAGCTTCAAGAAAACTTTGAAACCTTTATCACACAGCTGGCTAATACTAATCAAGTTATGCTTTAATCCATTGACATATAATACATTATCAACATAGATAGATGGAGTAATTTGAATCTTACCAATACCCATGATATGGCCTTGACCATTATCACCAAAAGTAACTACTCCACCTCTTTTCATCTCAAGGGTGATGAATTGATCTTTGTCACCCGTCATATGTCTTGAGCAACCACTATCAAGATACCATTTTTTTTCAATCTGATGGCTGTAAGACACTCCTGCAAAATATTCATCTCTTAATTTTAGGTACCAAGCTTTCTTGGGTCCTTCATGGTTAGAAGCAATGAATACTGTTCCTTTAGGAACCCAAATCATCTTTCTTTTATCATGTGGAGTTTTACACATAAGATTTATGTCCTTGTTTCCACATTTAAAACAAGTAATATTTGATGATTTTTCAGCATGTACAAAAATATTTTTCAAGGATTTTTGCTTTTTAAGTGGATTATATCCTAATCCGCTTTATCAAAAACAGCCTTTTGATTATCCAAAATCATATTTAGTTTGATAGAGCTTAAGGTAAATTTGTCAACAATGGGTTTAAGCCTATCAACTTCATTTTTCAAATTTTCATTTTCTTTCTTTAGAAATTCATTTTTCACAATGCTTTTCATTTTCTAAAGATAGATTTTGCATTTGATTCTTCAAATCTTTATTCTTTGAGCTTAGATTTGCATAATCATCAATTAGTTCATAAAACGCACTATGCAATTCTTCAAATGTAAAATCATCTAGAAAACTTGGACTCACCTCATCATTGTCCGCCATGAAGCAAAGATTGGCTATTTCTTTCTTTTCATCTTCTTCGGAACTTGAGCTTTCGAATCACTCCAGGTAGCCATCATTGCCTTCTTTTTGAATCTCCGGGGGCCTTTTTAGTTGTGGACATTCAGATTTGAAATGTCCCGGTTTCTTACATTCAAAACAGATTATTTCCTTTTCTTTTCCTTTGTCCTCATCTTTTCTAATAGAGGGCTTTTTCTTTTCAAATTTCTTCTTCTTCATGAATCTCTTGAATTTCCTTGTGATGAGTGCCATGTCCTCATCATCACTTCATCTTCAGATTCATCAGATTCTTCCTTACATTCTGAAATTTTGAGAGCCATAGTCCTTTCTTCTTTGACTCATCCTCATTAACATGTTGCTTGACTTGAAGCTCATGAGTCATCAAGGATCCCAAAAGTTCTTCTAGGGTAGAGTGCTCAGATCTTTTGCCTCTTGTATTGCTGTGACTTTAGCTTCCCATGTAGGCAAAGAACGCAACACCTTTCTCACAAGATCAGAGTTATCATAAGATTTACCAAGACTTTTTAAACCATTAATAATGTCAGTAAATCTTGTAAACATATCAGAAATAGATTCACATGCATCCATTTTGAACAATTCATATTTATGAACTAGCATGTTAATCTTGGATTCCTTTACCTGATTGGTTCCCTCATGGGTAACCTCTAATTTATCCCAAATTTCTTTAGCAAATATGCAAACAGATATACGATTAAATTCATTTGCATCTAAAGAACAGTACAAAACATTCATAGCCTTGGCATTTAGTTGTGCCAATTTCTTATCATGTTCATCCCATTCTGTTTCCGGTTTAGGAATTTCCATGCCATTAAGTCTTGTAGTGGGTGTGTGAGGTCCATTGACTATAATACTCCATAGATCATAGTCAAGTGCTTGAATAAAGATTTTCATTCTAGCTTTCCAATAAGAATAATTAGAACCATTAAATAAAGGAGGACAATTCGTAGATTGTCCTTCAGAAAAGGTCGAGCCAACTTGAGCTGCCATTTGGATCTTTAACTCTTGATTGTTAGATCAAGAAAAAATGAGCACTAGCTCTGATACCAATTGTTGTCCAGATAGCAACCCAAGAGGGGGGGGGGAATTGGGTCTTTTTAAAATTTAAACACTTTTGAAGAAAACCCTAAACTTAAAATAAATCAAAGATATGCATGAGGAGATGAAGAGGAAGAGATAAAGAGTCAAGCACTGCAAACACAGAAATTTTATAGTGGTTCGGTGTACCTACACCTACGTCCACTCCCAAGTACCTCTTGGGTCCACACTATAATCAACCTTGATTACAGCAGAGTTGTTTCACAAGATCACAACTCAAACTTGTTATTTTCTCGGACGCACAACGAACCCAGCTGGTTTTCAAGGTTCACCAGCACAAAACCTTACACACAAGCAACTGCTTGCACAGGCAAACTGCCTCAACTGATTCAATCACCTGATTGACTTAGTTCATAAGAAGAATAAGAATGTTTGATACAAAACTGCTCCTTAAATGAGCAAATAAGACAAGTTAACTAATCAAACAAGAGATAGAAATAAAAGCCTGATTTGTAGATCTCTGTGGCTTGATTCTTCTCCTCTTTCTTGCTTTTGAATGGATCTTCCTTGAGTATGCTCTTGAAGCTCGGAAGAACAGATAAAGAACAGAATTAGGGCTTGCTCGTTTGCTTCTTCAAACTTAGAAATCTCCTCAAAATGAAAGTGTGAAGACTAGGGATTTCTCTCTTTCTTTCAGGGAATCAATACGATCTTTCCTTTGATTTTTCCCTCTGATTTTCTCTCAGATTTTTCTTTTCTTTTCTACTCTATTTTTCTTTTTTTCTCTCTTTTAAATGGTCACATCCATCATCCTTTTATAGATCCTTCCAATACTAAGAATAGATGAAAACTATCCGTTAGAATCAAAATGGAAGAAAGGTTAGGAACAAATAAGGTAATAGCCGTTGAGATTTAAAGTAAAAAGTAGGTTTAGAGACATTCTGACACATCTGAAAGTCATTTCTGACAAACTGGAGTTGGTTCTGACTTTTCTGGGATCGACTCTAACTTGAAATCCCCAAACAGCCCGATTTGGAGTTTGCTCTAACTTTTCTGGGGTCGACACATTTTTCTTCTAGAGTCGACTCTAGCTTCTCAGGTGTCGACTCTAATTTGAGACCCAAAAAACCATCTTTCTATTTTTCTGCTGGAGTCGACTCTACAGGTTCCAGGTGTCGACTCTAGTCCGTGCCGTTTTTCGGAGTCGACTCTGTGATTCTAGGTATCGACTCTAATGTCTGCAATCTTACCTTGACATTAGAATTGAGTTCCGAACTTGATTTCTCTCAAGATTTTGATCATTTAAACAAGTTATAAACTGAAACACTTAATCAAAATCATTAGTAACTTCATGAGTTATACTCAAATAGTTTTGTTTATCATCAAAATTAATAATTGGGTCAACACCATGGCTATCGAAGAATGCCTTCACCCAGCCGCCGAGGAACCCAAGGTCCCTCTTCCAACAACATTCGAGGTGGGTGAGGCAAGTCAAGTCCCTCCGGATGTTACTAAGGGGGTTTCCGGGACCGATTTGAACCCTGATTCTTAAGGGTTACACATGTATTTTTTTTGTTTTTTCAACTTGTAATCCGATTGGGACTCAATGAATGAATCTTTTAATCTCTTTTTGCTTAGCCTTATCGGCTTGGTCATTGTTTTTTCGAGCAACCTTTTTGCTGGGAGTTCCTTTGATGATAAACAAATCATAAACAAAATGCGCTTTAAAGTTGGATAGCCATTGGGGGTTCCAAATCGAAGATTTTGCCCAATCGAAGTCAAATTAACTGGTTTTGTCGATGCATAAAATTGTTTGATTTTGCCATGGAATATAACTCCGACTGTGCCTCGATCGGGGCCAAGGAGGAAAGCTCGAGGGTAGGACGAGGTATTTGTGGTCGAGCGGGATGATGCCGGGGCAATATCGGCTTGCGTGATGTCGGGGTGAGGCCGACGCCAAGTGACGAGGCCGAGGGGAACAGGCCAAGGTTAGGTGCGCATAAGCCAACTTGGTTTGCTGAGGCACGAAATGGTTTGGCATGAAATGACCGAGGGCAGTGCAAATACCTTGGCTGAGGCCGAGGTTAGATAGCTCGGTTTGTCCGAAGCAAAAAGTTGGTATGTCTTTTGCTGTGGCGTATAAAATGGCTTTGCCGAAGGATGCCTCATTTTTGCTTAAGGCATTTATCTCGTCGCCCTTTTCCAACATGGGTCTTTTTAACGTATGCGGTAAGCACTCGATCGCCATTGGGCGGCATCATTTTCGAAAGGAGATTTCCCAGGCCTGACCATATCTCAAGGATCTATGGTCGGTTTCCTGCATTTAAGGCTCTTGATTCGAGGTCAGAAGAAAATCTTTGTCTTCCATCATGTCCTGGGAGGCGTGTTCGGCATGCTTTGGAAAGTGCCCTTTTCTTTGATGTACCACATGGCAGCATGGCCAGGGCATTTCAAATTCTGAGGCTCCCTTCTTTAATAACTGCTCCCGGTTTGCCTGCCTATAAAATGGGGAGAGCGGGCCGTGTTAGGCTATCTCCCAAGGCCTTCTCTTTCTGTGAGTTGTAAGGGCTTTCATGACACCTGTTTCATTGAGAGTGGGGAGATCAAGCTTTCCTTTTGAAAGCTGGTTCATTCCAGATAGTTGGGGTGATGGAGAAGCTGCTGAAGAGCAGGTCGTCCTCAAGGGAGGAGTCTCAGAGGTCATATGAAGAGCGCACGGATTGCCCGCAGAGGTCATATGGGAAGCGCACGTACGCGCTTCCTGTGTGTCCTTTGTCACTTTCCATGCGGACCACGGGAAACGCAAAGCATACGTACTCTCCATGGTAGACATGGAGTTCACCTCCTTCCCCAATTTGGATTCCTCAGTTCATCCGCTTGAGGAATCTTTTTCCATGTGAAGAGGGAGGAGGGTGGTGTTGGTCTGCTGGTTCTCTACCTATGTTGTTGGGCAGTGGCTAGCAGCCCAGCATCCCAGTTGGGGGGGATGCTTCATTGGCATAAGCATCCACAGGTATTTAACCTGGTTATGACCCCCCAACGTGTCCGTCCGAGAGATCTGTGGATGTCCTACTTTGTTCTTTGGCATTAACCAGTGGCTCAACATAGCTGTCTGATTTCTCTGATTTCTGGGGTCGAATGTAGAGACATCGTTATCGACCGAAGCTGCTTAGCCGAGCTTTTATCTTATTTGTATTTTATGTGCTATGATGCACTTGTAATGCCTCTCAGGAGGTTGTAATTCTTTCATTAATAAAGAAAGTTCCTACTCTTTCTTCTTCTAACTTCTGTTTCTTTTTCCGATGTGATTGTGTTGAGAGTTGCTACTCTCATTTTATGCTTTTTAGACTGTAGCATAATCTATAAGTCCATCAGCACTTTTGCTACTTTGTTTTTGTTAACATGATATTCAGTCCTCTGTGGAGGAGGCATTCATCTTTGTTTAGGTCTGAGGGAGGCCTGGACGGCCCTATGAACTCATGTGGTAAACATGATCTTATTTAAGGGATGAAGTAGGTATTTCTTTGAAAAGAAATAACTTGCATAATCTTGCTGGTGAGCGAAGAAATGTTACTTATCTCTGCCGCAGCATGATAGGATGCCTTAGTCGCGTCAGAGTGTTTGAGGAATCACCCGATCAGGCCGAAGCTTTAGAACTATATCGCTCGGTTTGGCCGAGGCTTCAGGGATAATCCAAAAATATATCACTCGGTTTGCCCGAGGCTTCAGAAATATATCACTCGGTTTGGCCGAGGCTTCAAGATTATATTTTACTTGACGCTGCCAAGGTACGAAGACCGTCACTCAGCTTGGCCGAGGCTTCAAGATTATATTTTACTTGGCGATGCCAAGGTATGAAGCTCTCTCGGCCAGCCGAGGTTTGTCAAATATATTTTACTAGGCGCGGCTAAGGTACGGAGATCACTCGGCTCGGTCGAGGATTTAAGAATATATTTTACTTGGCGCTGCCAAGGTACGGAGACCATCACCCGACTTGGCCAGGTCATCAAGATTATATTTTACTTGGCGCTGCTAAGGTACGAAGCTCTCTTGGCCCGATCGAGGTTTGTCAAATATATTTACTTAGCGCGGCCAAGGTATGGAGATCGCTCATCCCGATCAAGGATTTAAGATTATATTTTACTTGGCGCTGCCAAGGTACGAAGCTCTCTCGGCCTGGCCAAGGTTTGTCAAATATATTTTACTTGGCACGGCCAAGGTATGGAGATCGCTCAGCTCGGCCGAGGATTTAAGATTATATTTTACTTGGCGCTGCCAAAGTATGGAGACCATCACCCGGCTTGACTGGGGCTTCAAGATTATATTTTACTTGGCGCTGCCAAGGTATGAAGCTCTCTCGGCCCGGCCGAGGTTTGTCAAATATATTTTACTTAGCGCAGCCAAGGTACGGAGATCACTCGGCCCGGCTGAGGATTTAAAAGATTATATTTACTTGGCGCTGCCAAGGTACGGAGACCGTCACTCGGCTTGGCCGAGGCTTCAAGATTATATTTTACTTGGCCCTGCTAAGGTACGAAGCTCTCTCGGACCAACCGAGGTTTGTCAAATATATTTTACTTGGCGCGGCCAAGGTATAGAGATCGCTCGGCTCGGTCGAGGATTTAAGATTATATTTTACTTGGCGCTGCCAAGGTATGGAGACCGTCACCCGGCTTGGCCGAGGCTTCAAGATTATATTTTACTTGGCACGGCCAAGGTACGGAGATCGCTCGACTCAACCGAGGATTTATAAACCTGCTTCTCATTGCAGCTTTCAAAGAGAGTTATAAGAGATTTGCGAGTCTTTGAGAATTAAATTTAATTCAATGGACAAAATGAGTTTAGTAAGAGCATACTTTTATTGATGATATGCGCAAAGATTATCCGAGTTTCATGTCCGAGGAATAGATTTCTCATCCAACTCTTGGAGCTTGTAGGTGCCGGGTCTGATTACTTCTGCCACTTGGTAGGGGCCTTCCCAATTCGGGAATAATTTTCCTTGCTCCAGAGGCTTCAAGATGGATGCTTTTCGAAACACCAGATTGCTGGGGAGGAAAAATTTCCCTTTGACTCTGGTGGAGTAATAGCGGGCAACTCTTTGCTGGTAGGCGGCCATACGGATTCGGGCCTTCTCCCTGACTTCTTCTATTAAGTCCAGATTGATTCAGAGCTGTTCATCATTGGATTCCTTGGAATAACCTTCTATGTGAGGGGAAGGGAGTCCAACCTCCACTGGAATGATAGCCTCTGTGCTGAAGGCCATCTTGAATGGGGTTTGTCCTGTGGGTACTCTTTGGTGGTTCGGTATGCCCATAACACATGGTGGAGTTCCTCGGCCCATCTGCCTCGCACCCGTTTTGAGCCGAGCTTTGATTCCCTGCATGAGAGTTCGGTTGGTTACCTCAGCTTCTCCATTAGCTTGAGGATGTCTGACCGATGTCAGGCGATGGAGAATGCCATGATCCTCGCAGAACTCTCAGAACTTAGGGTTGTCGAATTGTTTCCTGTTGTCGGTGATGATAGTGTGGGGAAGGCCGAAGCGGCAGATGATGGACCTCCACACGAAGTCTTTAGCACGAGCTTCGGTTATCTGAGTGACTGCTTCGGCTTCAACCCACTTAGTGAAATAATCAATTACAACAAATAAGAACTTCCTCTGCCCCGTTGCGAGGGAGAAAGGGCCAAGAATATCCATTCCCCACTTGGCGAAGGGCCAGGGGGATGATATGGAAGTCAGGTGCGCCGAGGGGAGCCTTTGGACATTTGAGTGCCTCTGGCATGAATCACAAGTTTGGACGAGGTCATCGGTATCCTTCTGCATCGTTGGCCAATAATACCCTCGGCGCAACACTTTGTGGCGCAGGGCCCGATCGCCAAGATGATTGCCACAGATGCCTTCATGGACCTCCTGAAGAGCATAATTGGCCTCTATTGGTCGAAGGTACTTGAGCAGCGACATTGAGAAGGACCGCTTGTATAGCCGGTCATCAATCAGAACATAATGAGATGATTGTATTTTCAACTTTCTTGCTTCCTTTCTATCAGTGGGCAGCAACCCTTCTTTGAGGTACTGGGTTCATCAAGGATGGTTCGGTGTTAATCTGCATCATCTGATTAGCGTCGGCGATGCTGGGCTTCTCCAGGACCTCCAAGTAAAATTTCCACTTGAGATCCATTGACTCCATAGTTGCCAGGTGGGACAGAAGGTTGGCGCGCGTGTTTTTAGTCCTTGGGATTTGGACAATTTTAAATTCATCGAAATAGGAGGATAAATCATGCACCTTTTGGAGATACCGAATCATACTCGGCTCTCGAGCCTCGAATTCTTCCTACACCTGGTCGGCCACCAACTGAGAGTCGGTGTAAGCGATCAGCTTATTGACTTTAAGCTCGGGGGTGATGCGGAGTCCAGAGAGCAAGGCTTCATACTCTGCTTCATTGTTTGAAGCCGAGAAGGAGAAGCGGATGCTGTATTCGAAAGTCGCACCCTCCAGACTGGTAAGGACCAAGCCGGCACCAGAACCGGCCATGCTGGAGGATCCATCGGCATGAAGCAACCATGGGGCGCTGGGCTTTGGTTGTCCGAGGGTATCCGAAGTAGAGCCATCTTCGGGTATGGTGCATTCAAGGAGGAAGTCTGCCAAAACCTGGGCTTTAATGGCTGGATGAGGCTGATACTGAATGTCATGCTCACTCAGCTCGACAGCCCATTTGGTCATTCTTCCCGACGCTTTCGGACGATGGATAATTGTCTTGAGGGGCTGGTCGGTCAGGACGATGACAATATGTGATTAGAAATACGGCTGCAGCTTTCGGACCGATGTCACCAGGGCTAGGACCATCTTCTCGACTCGAGTGTACCTCGTTTTAGCTTCTTGAGTAGTTTGCTGACATAATAAATAGGTCTTTGGACTTTGTTCTCCTCTCTGACTAGCACTGAGCCAACAACGTTTTTGGAAATAGCCAAATATAGGCTCAGTGTTTCCCCTAGTTTTGGGCTGCTGAGGAGAAGTGGTGAGCTGAGGTATTTTTTGAGGTCTTCAAAGGAGTTCTGGCAATCAGGGGTCTATTGGAAGTTTTTGGCTGATCGGAGCACTTTGAAGAAGGGAAGGCATTTCTCGGCCGATCGGGCAATGAAGCGGCTGAGGGCTGCTACTCTCCCAGTGAGGCATTGTACGTCCTTGACTGACCCAGGCAAGGCCATTTGTTGCAGGGCTTGGATCTTCTGAGGGTTTGCTTCGATGCCTCGTTGAGAAACCATAAAGCCAAGGAATTTCTTGGAGTTGACCCCAAAGGCGCATTTGATGGGGTTAAGCTTCATCTGATACTTTCAAAGTATGGCGAAGCTCTCCACGAGATCCTTGACGTGTTGGGATGCCTCCTTGCTTTTTACTAGCATATCATCAACATATACCTCCATGTTCCGACTGATTTGCTCCTTGAAGACTTTGTTGACTAGCCTTTGGTAGGTGGCACCTACATTTTTCAAACCAAAGGGCATACTCGGTAACAATAGATACCTCGGTCGGTGATGAAGGCAGTTTTCTCCTCATCCTTGGGTGCCATTTGGATCTGGTTGTAGCCTGAATAGACATCCATAAAAGTCAGCATTTGATGGCCTAAAGTTGAATCCACGAGCTGGTCGATCCGCGGAAGAGGGAAGCTATCTTTTGGGCAGGCCTTGTTGAGGTCAGTGAAATCGATGCAGATCCTCCATTTGCCATTCGACTTTTTTACCATGACCACATTCGCTAGCCAGATAAATTTGGCTTTGATGAGTTTATCCACTTCTTCTTCGATGGCTTTTTGGCGCTCGGGGGCGAAGCTCCTTTTCTTTTGCTTAATGGGCCTGAATGTCTCGTCCATGCTGAGGTGGTGGACCAGGACGTCTGGGCTGATTCTGGGCATATCCGATGTAGACCAGGCGAAGATGTCAGCATTCCTCCGAAGGAATTCAATTAATTCTTGCCGAAGCTTTCCTTCCAGCTGTGACCCGATCTTTATGGTTCGGCCAGGCCGGGCCTCGTCAAGTGGTACCTCCTCCAGTTCTTCGGCTGGCTCTCCTCATTGTTCGGCAAGATCTTTCCGAGCATCCAGCCTATCCACCTCAGGCTTTCTGGACTGAAGGTCAGCGACAAAGCAATGTCGAGCTATGATCTGACTTCCTCAACAACCCCCACTCCCCATTCGGTGGGGAACTTCATGGCGAGATGGGGAATGGAAATGATGGGTTTGAGAGATATTTGCCCCGATCTTCCAAGGATGGCATTGTAAGGAGACCTAAGCTTGGTCACAAGGAAATTCATGAGCACAGTAGCCATACGGGGTCAGGTGTCAGCTCGGACTGGCAGAGTGATGACTCCTTCTGGGATTATGGAGTCACCTGTGAAGCCCACTAGGGTGGACTCCACCAGTCGGAGGCTTTCTACCTAAAATTTTAATCTCACAAAGGCATCGAAATACAAAACATTAATAGAGCTTTCACTATCAATCAAGATATGGTGTACATCATAATTGTTCATGTTTAAAGATACAACCAAGGCATCATAATGGGGGTACTGTACCTCCTGAAGGTCTTCATCAGAGAAAGTGAGCTCATCAACTCGAGCTTTCTTTGGCGAGTTTTCCTCTTCGCTTGACTAAGAAGATGGGGAGCCGGCTGCTGCTATCACATTGACATTGCCAATGACCGGGGGATTTGGTGGAGGAAGTTAGCGAGGCTCGGGCTAGCGATTCTCCTCATTGTTCGGCTCAAGAGGCCCCCTGAACTGGTCCAGTCTGCCCCGCCGGATCAATCGCTCGATCTTGTTCTTGAGCTACCAACAGTCCTCGGTATCATGCCCGTAGTCTCGATGAAAGTGGCAGTACTTGGTCGGGTCCCTCCGAGTCGCATTGCCTCGGAAAGGAGGAGGCCGGGGAATTTGCCGCTCGATCTCTATCTGGATTTGCGCCCTTGGCACGGTGAGGGGAGTGTAGCGGTCGAACCTTCGAGTCAGACTCCGGATTCGGTCTCGAAGCGGTGGCTAAGGAGCTCTCTAATGACGAGGCGGGCTAGCACGGCGGTGGGCCCGTTGCTTGTCCGAGCCCTTTGCTTCCTTCTTCTTCAACTGCTCGGTCCAAGATGATCTCCTTGATTCTTCAATCCTGGCGTACTTGTCCACCAGGGACATCATGTCCGAAAGGCTCTTCGGGTAGTTAACCTCTAGAGCCAAGTAGAAGTCTCCCTCCTTGGACACTCCTTCGGCCAGGGTGGACATGGCCACCTCGTGGTTGAAGTGGTCAACTTCTAAGAGGGTTATATTGAAGCGGCCGAGGTAATTCTTCAGTGATTCCCCCTCTCTCTGCTTGACCTCGGAGAGGGAATCAGATCTCCATCGCTGGTGACGGCTATTGACGAACTGGCTGATAAGCAAATAGCTCATCTCGTAAAAGGAATCAATGGAACATGGCTTCAGGCTATTGAACCAGGTCTGGGCAGATCCCCTTGGGGTGGAGGGGAAGGCTCGACATAGGATTGCATTCGATGCTCCGTGAAACATCATGATGGATCTGAAGTTGCTCAGGTGGTCGTCGGGGTTGGTGGATCCATGGTAGGGCTCGATGGTAGGGAGCTTGACATGAGGAGGAATCACTTTCCTCATGATCCTCTCGGAGAAGGGGATGCCCTGCTTCGCTTTCGGCTAGGACGGAGGGACTTGTCTGACGGCGTCTAACTCCTGATGCCATTCTCGACGCATCTCCTGTATCTGCTGCCTGATCCCCTCGTCCAGAGTGGTAGGAGGGATCGGGCGATGGGAGGATGGCTGCGGCGTCGAGTCCTGGGAAGATGCCGGAGAGGGGGAACGAACCTGCCTAGATCTGAGCGGGCTCTTCCCTCCAGCTCGCTGCAGCGCTGGCTTTGCTTTTGTGGGCTGGTGATGATAATCCGCCACCTCCAGCATATTGGAGGAAAAAATTGCCGGCGGAGTAGGGGCAGCGGCCTCTTCATGAAGCTGAGGAGCAGGGACGGCGGGGCCAGGGGTCGCTTGGAGCCCCTAGACCAGCTGGGTCAATGCCTGGACCTGCTGAACCAGGGCGGTGAAATGGTTCAGGGTCACCATCGTTGTCGGCAGCGAAGGAGTTTCAGCTGGCGGTGGCGATGGAGGTATCGCACCGCTAATCGGATCAGGCCTTTGAGAGGTGGCCTGATCTTGAGCTTCAGAGTAGCTCTTTTTCGATTGGCCATCAGAAGATGCTTCTTCTGGTTCTTTGAGTCTTGTTTCCTGGATTATAAGTTTATGGGACTTGATGCCCTTCCTCTAGCGCCAATCTGTTGCCTCAGAAATCCATTCTCTGACTCGGGTGCACTTCTGGCTCCTGATCTGGATGCTGGTCTCATCGCCTCAGGGTGGAACCTACAAGAAAGTCCCTGCGCAGAGGGTGCTGTGGGGGTTGCCCTCTGCGGAGGACCCTTCGATGCCTAAGTCAGTAAAGATTCATAGCAAGCAGATGTGAGGAGAAGACTCTCACAGAAGAGCTCCCCTAGATGGGTGTTCTCTCTCAAGAGTGTCTGTAGTTGTGTACCTAAGGATTGGAGGGAAGTCGTATTTATAGGGGATCACCTGATTCTTTGGGCATGTCGCGAGGGGAGGTCTGAAAGCCGTTAGGATTTAGGACGGATTCGAATCAAGTTTGTTATGAGGTCAGTAGGGTCCGTATTTTGTCAGTTAGAGGATCGACGGCTGGGAGAACTGGTTGATGCCTTGAGATTCAACGATTACATGGTTCTAGGCCACTCTTGTGGGTCCTAGGCCACTTCTGGGTATGATTCCCCGCTTAGAATCTTATTCAGTTATAGCGAATTCAATTTGTCCCGCGCCATATTTCGCAGAGGTATTCGAATGCCTCGATTCGGTCGAGGTAAGGGGGTTACTCGGGTTACCAAGGTATAGACGGCTTAGGTCGCCAAGGTTGAGGTCGTCCGAGGCTGGGGCCGAAGAGGAAAGCTCCGGGGCCGAGGGGGAAAGCTCGAGGTCAGGACAAGGTGTATGTGGCCGACCGGGATGATGCCGAGGCAAGGCCAACTTGGAAGATGCTGGGGCGAGGCCGACACCGAGTGACGAGGTCGAGGGGAACAGGCCCGAGGCCGAACAGAAGCTAGCTCCATGCGAAGGAGAGAGAAAAGGTGGCAGACAGGGGGAAGGCCGAGTTGCCAAGTCCGAATGCTGTCATTGTGACCCATGGGGTAGCTCGGGTTACCGAGGTATGAGAATGGCTCGGGCTACCGAGGTATAGATGACTCGGGTTACCGAGGTAAGAGAGGCTCAGGCTACTGAGGTATAGATGACTCGGGTTACCGAGGTATGAGGACGGTTGGGGTTGTCGGAACGACCTGACGCCGCTGGGGGCGATCGGGCTTTGCTGCTTAGTGGATCTGACAGCTGGCCGACAGAACGTTAGAATTAGACTAGACCCAATTATCGATGTGTGCGGTCATCGATGCAATGACGATTTTACCCCTCATCATATATATTTGAGATCTATTTAGTACATAATCAATATATATATATATATGATAGCACATGCTTTCATATTTCACCTGTTAAAGCTCTGATGCCCTTGCCAAGTCCAAAACTGTATGCAAATCAAATTAGTCAAACCTGTTTATAGTATTGTTTAGTTTACGCTGCCATCACAAATCAAACAAAATTTTTCACTCAAGCTGGGTTGAGACCAAGAAATTCAACTTGGTGACCATAGGCAAGAGGATTGTCGACAAGTGTGGTGGATTGCCTCTCGCAGCAAAGGCCTTGGGAGCTTGATGCGTCTTAAAAGCGAGGAATGGGAGTGGAACTCCGTGATGGAGAGTGATATTTGGGAATTACCATATGATGGCATCTTGCCATCGTTGAGGTTGAGCTATAATCACTTGCCTTCGCATTTGAAGCAGTGCTTCACTTATTGTGCTTTGTTTCCCAAGGATTACGAAATAGATATAGAGATGCTAATGCAGCTGTGGATGGCTAATGGCTTCATTGCAGCAGAAGGAAGGATGGAAATGGAGGAGAAAGGCAATGAAATTTTCAATGAGCTGGCTTGGAGGTCCTTCTTCCAAGACATTGGGTATTCAAGTAAAGAAGGCCATGCCGATGATGGTGATAATACGAAAAGGACGTGTCGGATGCATGATCTCATTCACGATCTTGCACAATCTATGGTAGCGAATGAATGTTGTATACTTGACAAACCTGAAAGCATTTCAAATAGAAGAATTCGCCATTTGTCCGTGTCTGTGGAGATGAAGCCTTCGACCATTGATGAGGTGCATAATCCTGGAACCATTCGGACGCTTCTTTATTGACGGATCAACGAACTCACCTTCATCTTAACCCGAGCACTTCGCTTGAAAGCAATTTGCGAGTGCTCGGTTTACATCGTGTTGACATAGCGGGAGAGTTCCCTATACCAATGCGCTTCATGAATCACTTGAGATACCTGGACCTATCTAATACGAATGTTACGAGTCCATCTTGATCTGGTTGTAGCCTGAGAAGGCATCCATGAAGCTGAGGGTCTTATGATCGGATGTGGCATCCACCGGCTGGTCAATCCGAGGCAGCGGAAAGCTATCCTTAGGGCACGCCTTGTTAAAATCAGTGAAGTCCATGCACATCCTCTGTGATGCCCCTCCCAATAGTCCCACATTGGAAAATTAGGAATTGGTTGAGTGGTTTATAACCGGTTAAGCAAGAAGGACAAGGCACCAATTGGATCCCTTTTTGGGCTGTGGTGGCCCAAGTTGGTGTGGACCTTGTCCGTCTTGCTTTCTTGTAACGAAATGGGCCTGTGGGCCCGGGTCGTTACATCCTCCAACTCCCGCTAGCCTTGCGGACCATCACAATGTTGGCTAGTCAATCGGGATAGTGGACCTCTCGAATGTGACCAGCAGCCACCAACTTGCGAACTTCCTCGTCAATGGCCTTCTGTCGGTTGGAGGCAAAGCTCCTTTTTTTCTGCCGAATGGGTCAGCATTCTAGTTTGACGTTAAGCTGATGGGTGATTATCTCTTCGGGTATACCTGGCATGTCTGACGCCAACCATGCAAAGACGTTGGAGTTAGCACGCAGGAAGGCTAGAAGCTGCTCGTGTGCCTCCTCTGGGAGTAGCACTCCAATCTGAATCATCCTCGTCAGGTCCTCCCCCAGTGGGAAGGTCAGCAGGTGCTCGGCTGGTTCCCTCCTCCTCTCTAAGTCTCGGGGGTCGAGCAATTCTGGTGCCGACGTAGACACCACCCCCTGCGGGCTGGGGGCCATATGGTAGCAAAGTGGCAGCGAATTCTGCTCCCCCTGCATTTCTTTGACTCCTTCGCTGGTGGAAAACCTCACGAGAAGTCTTTTGGTGGAGATGACTGCATTCAGAAGGTTCATATCGGGTCTCCCAAGGACGACGTTGTGGGCTAGGGGAACCCGGACAGCCAGGAAATTCATGAAAACCGTGCTATGACATGGTGGGGTCCCGGCTATGACAAGAAGGGTGATCTCGCCTTCGACTCTTACAAAATCTCTAGTAAAACACATCAAGGGCATGGTGACTGGCCGAAGTGAGACAGGAGACAGGTTCATCCGAACAAATGCATCGTAACTCAAAACATTCACTGAACTCCCATTGTCAACTAAAATTCTTTTTACAGAGTGTTTTACTATCGTCATAGACACGACGATGTTGTCATCATTCTTGTTAACTACCCCCTCTAGGTCCCTTTGGGAAAAGGGAATTACAGAATCTAGCCCCACATCCTCCCGCGGCCTCTTGAAGGCGCCGCCTACACCCCAGAAGATCATGGCCATCGTCTTCTCGGTTGGGGCGTTGTCGATGCTGACCTTAGGAGGTGGAGGTGCTGATGGGCCGGGTGCACCTGGGTTACCCCTCTGAATGAACTTTTTCAGGTGGCCATGCTGGATAAGGTCCTCAATCACCTTTTTCAACTGGCGGCAGTCTTCAGTGTCATGGCCGTGGTCTGGTAGAAGCGGCAGTATAGATTTTTGTTGCGGAGAATCTTGGGGTTCAATGAAGGAGGGCGCTGGAGATACGGTTCGCCCTCGATCTCCATCAGGATATGAGATATCGGGGCAAGCAGGGGAGAAAACGAACCCTCCTTAGGAGCGAGCGCTCGCGGACGGTTGTCTAGTCGGTGGTGAGGCTCGGGCCTCCTGGGCCAAGCCTCAGCAGGCTCGGGACGGGCTTGATTCTTGGTGGAACTCCCATCTGCCTCGCACCGAAAGGAGTCAGCCTCATCAGCGCAGATGTACTTATGTGCTTGGCTCAGCAGTTCGATGTAGGAGCCAGGCGGCTTCTTGTCAAGAAAGTAGGCAAATGGAAGGGACGAAGCCCCTGCTTCAAGGCCAAAGTTGGCCACAGAGTCCTTGAGGTTGTAGACCTCGAGGGCAGCTTCTTTGAATCGGGCGACGAAGTCCCGTAGAGACTCACCGCTCTTCTGCTGGATGAAAAATAGACTGTTCGCTACTCGGGGGATCTTTCGACAGGCATCGAAGTGAGCCAGGAGGCCCTCTCCAGCTGTCGGAAGGAGTTGATACTCCGTGGGGGCAAGCGGGAGTACCAAGCTCGGGCAGCCTTCCTCAGAATGGCGGGGAAGGCAATGCAAAGCAAGGAGTCAATTGCCCCCTGGACCTGCATGAGGACCTTGTAGCTTTTTAGATGGTCCAGGGGATCGGTGGTCCCATCGTACAGGTCCAACTGAGGGAGGCAAAACCGGGTTAAAATTGGCTCCTCCATTTTGCGGTGGACAACGGTGGATGGCTGTCGTAATCCACCTCCGACGGGTTGGTGATCCTGCGTCTGAGCTCCTCCAATCGTTGGTTGTATTCATCCAGCCGGCGCGCGGCCCGACGAGCTATCCGGCCATCAAAGGATCCCTCCCTTGAATATTCAGAGGATGGAGAGGGGTGGCGGCGATGCAGGCGGTGCGCTCTGCCTCCCTCCCACACGCCGCTTAGGGGAAGCGCTGGTGTGGCGAGAAGGGGACTGGGACCTCCTAGAGGCCTCCCGGCGATGATATCAGGGCAAAGCATGGCGGTGTCGGACCTCCGGAGGGAAGATCTCCTCCGGAAAGAATGCTGGCTGGGTTGAACCACCCCCGAACCGATAAGGGTGGCTCCGGCGGCCACTGTATGGCGGTCGGTTGCTGCTGCAAAACCTGAACCGCCGCCACCAGCGACTGGACTTGCATTGTGAGGACGACGATTTGATCATCTTGCTGCTGCGACGGTGGTGGCGATGGCGGGGCGGGGACTGGACTGAGGAACAAGGGGGACCTCAGGCGGGTCAACCTCCTAGCGATGCCCCCAGCATAGCTGGTGGAAACCTCCTGCGCGTGTGTCACCACTATCTCCTTGAATACTCAAGGGAGGAGAATCTACAACTGACTGGTTCGAGCTTTCTCTGTCAACCTTCCCCCTACCTGGCACGCCAATCTATTGCCGCCAAGTCACGTTCCTCCAACGCCGGAAAAAGGAGATCCTCCTCCTCGAAGAGCTCCTGCAAAGAAGTCCCCAGAGACCGGTCACACTAGTGAGGACCCTTCGATGCTCAAGTAAGCGACTTAGAAACAGTTAAGAAAAAGAGCTAACAGGAAGTTAAGAGGCTTGAATTCATATCCCTTCCCTTGTTGTAAGTGTGGGCTTTTACCTGTTCGAAGGTCCCCTTTTTCCTTTTCAGAAGATGGCTAATCCCGGTGTATCATTGTCCGGTAGCGGGCAGGTGGCCAAGCTGACATGGATAGGTCGTAACCAACACTGGGCATGTCAGAGGTGTCTTGCCCTATCAGTTGCCTACCAGGCACGACACCATAGGTGGCAGGTGGGCCTGGTCGTGTCAGGCATGCACCGTTACGGATGGTGGTCACGCGCAGATGCAGACGGTTAGTGGGCCATGTGGTAGCTGCAAGCGGTTGGTGGGCCTCGTGGCAATTGCAGGCGATTGGTGGGCCACGTGGTTGTGTCGGGCGGCTCGAGGACGAAGGGACCCCAGGGCTGAAGCCGAGGGAACGCAAGGCCCGGGGCCAAGGGGACTCTAGGTCCGAGGCTGAGGGGACTCGAGTCCGAGGCCAAGGGACTCCACATCCGGGGCCGAGAGGACATGAGGTCCGAGGTCGAGGAGACACGAGGTCCGAGTCAAAGGGACTCCAGGTCCGAGGGGGCCTCGGGGGCCGAAGCTGAGGGTTCCATCAGTTGCTCTTCGTTAACCCTACCAAGGCTTGATCAGCCACATCATCACACATAGCAAAAAACATCAATACAACATCAAAGACCACAAACCACTGTTTCAAGAAAACAATAAAACCAGCTGGATTACACAACTTTCAGTCAAAACATAACTCATTTTTTTCCATATAAACATTGAATATATGCGGTATTTTTTATCTTCTTCTTATTATATTCTCTGATATTATTATTGCTACCAAAAGAGGGGGGGGGGGGGGGGGGGGGGGGGGGAGATAGGAAAGATAAAACTATAACTAGAGAGTGAGATCATGACAGCATCAATAGTTCATGATTTCTTATGCCAACAATAGAGACATATCATGTATCATTAGTTTATTGCCATCAAGGCATCAACATGCCTCAAGTAGTGCATATTGGTTTTCTCCATTAAGCGTATCGGTTAGATACGATTAAGGTGGATTAAGGTGGTCCTATATCTGATATCGAGGGATTAAGTGAATTCAAATTCAAAATTGAATTCATGATTAAGATAAGATCCGTCAATCATATCCGTTTAAAGCGGTGCCCTCTATAATGGACATATAGGCATAAAGAATTATAAAACAGGAAGGTCACTGCGCCTGTCTCATCGAGAAAGTTTACACCATTGCTGAGAGAGACCGCAAGGTGTGGAAGAGCCTACCCTCATCTGGAAGAAAAATCAACAGTAATGGCTGAAGGTATTTATCGACATAATTTATTACTTTATTTTCATAATAAATATATTGGTCCCATGTTTTCGCATATCTAATAGGGATCAATATATTTAAATTAAGTCTATCATTTGGTATCATAGCGTATAAAAATACCCCTGCCTTGATTATTAGGATTGTTTCCATTAATATACGGATATGATAAAATCCCTGTGAAACAATCTTTATATCATTTATTTGATAAAGAGGGGCAAGTCAATCTTGATCTCTATTCTCTCATTTAGGGATAGTCCAAAGGGGAGCTACTTGTAGTACCCTGGATTATTTCACCCAATGGGCGTACGGTAGGAATATTAGGGACATACCAATAAGGGAAGCTGCTGTAGTACCTTGGTGCGTTTGACCCAACTACCTGCGTACCGGGAGAGTTAATAGGTCATCAAGAATCATCTGAAAGGGCATTAGATATGATAAACTCTTAATATTCAGTTTATTTTATTTAGTTTTATTTAAGAGATGCATCAATAAGATTTATGCCATGAAGCATGTACCTATCTATTCGCTCACCCTTTTTCGGATATAGTTTAAATAAAGATAAATTCAAATGTCTCACGATCAAATCACCATGAGAGAAAGCATGGGCTTCTTTATAGGATGAGGATGGATGAAAAATGCCTATTACAGAAGACGTGCTGGCCATACAGAATAAATTTAAAAAAAAAAAACCATAGCGCTGGCCAGCGCTTAGGTGTTGGCTGCCAGCCAGCACCAGGCGCTGGTAGCGCCTGGGTGGGCTAGGCGTTGGCCCACCGCCTGGCTTGGCCAACCACCAGCGCCTAGGCCCAGGCGCTGGAGCGCTGGGCCCAGCCGGCTGGCTAGCCCAGCTGCCTGGGCTAGCAGCCTAGTTGGCCCAGCAGCCTGAGCCAGTTATAAAGCTGGGCCATGCATCCATTCTGAACTGTAGCAGGCTGGATTGCAGCAGTCTGGGCACATTTGATCCAAAATTTTTTGAGGTGATTAAGAAAAAAAAATTTTTGGTTTAAATTAAACTATTGGAATTGGGTGAGGATGATGGGCTTTGGCTCGTCCATCGAGGTTGGGCCATTGGCCTGGCCTGTTATTGTTCAATTATATTTAGAATTTGTGTATAAATTTTGTGAATGCATGCATCTTAAGTGACATAATTGAGCATAAAATTTAAATGATGTCTAAATGATAAATACAATTGAATAATTGAGGAGTAGCCACAACATCCTTAATTATAAAATTGTATAATAAAATTAATAAATCACATAAATGATAGACATTAATTGTAATTAATTATATAGATATAATAAAATTTATCCCATAAGAATTTTGTTATATTATATAATTAATTAGGATAAAATATCAAATTATATTATTCTAATCTGCCCACAGGAATTAGAAAGAAGGAACATAATTTGATAGTTTAATTTATCATATAGACTTAAGTGAATCTAATTGAATTAAAGCTTTAGTCCACATGCAAGTTTTATGTCAGCAGATTCACTATTTATGTAATTAATTAAGATAAGATATCAAATTATATTTTTCTAATCTACCTACAGGAATTAGAAATAAGGAATATAATTTGATAGTTTTTATCATACAGACTTAAGTGAATCTAATTGAATTAAAGCTTTAGCCCATAGGCAAGTTTTATGTCATCAGATTCACTATTATATATAATTAAGATAAAATATCAAATTATATTTATCTAATCTATCCACAGGAATTAGAAAGAAAGAACATAATTTGATAGTTTTATCATACAGACTTAAGTAAATCTAATTGAATTAGAGTTTTAGCCCACATGCAAGTTTTATGTCAGTAGATTCACTGGTTTCTAAATGCATGATTTAAATTTGTAAAGCATTTTATTAGCCTCAATTTTTGATAATAAGCATGTATGTTTAAATTTTGCAGGTATGTAACCTATTAATTTTTCTGATATAAAATGTGACATACCTGAATTGAGGGGTGATAACTATAAGGTTTGGAAGGAGAGAATTCTCTTTTATCTGGCTGGATGGATATTGATTATGCTATAAGGAAGGATGAAGCACCTTCAGTAACTTAGACCAGCACTCCTAATGAGATTGCGATTTATGTATGTTAGGAGCGATCCAATCGCTTGAGTACAATGTTCATAAAGACAAAAATCTCTGTTGGTATACGTGATTCAGTCGATAAGTATGAGAATGTCAGGGAGCTACTAAAGGCCATTAATGAGCAATTCAGTACTTTAAACAAATTTCTTGCCAGTATCCTAATATTGAAGTTGTCATCCATGAGGCTTACTGGAGTGAGAGGTGTGCGTGAGCACATTATGCAAATAAGGGACATTACAGCTCACTGAAGACTCTTGAGGTTGAAATGTCTGAGTCCTTTCTGGTGCACTATATTTTAAATACCCTTCCACAACAGTATGGACCATTTAAGATATCTTATAACACACATAAGGAAAAATGGTCAAGTAATGAACTTTTGGCCATGTGTGTTCAAGAAGAGGGTAGACTGTTGATGGAATTAGGTGAAAGTGCAATGCTGACTACAAATGGAAAGGATCGGGCATGAGCCAAGAAAAAGGGTAAAGGTAAAATACCATCCCAATCTGACATTAAGAAGGAATCCAAGTGTTTCTTCTATAAGAAGAAGGGACACATGAAGAAGGATTGCATCAAGTTCAAGACTTGGCTTGAAAAGGAAGGTAAAACAATCTCACTTGTCTGTTATGAATCTAATATGGCTAATGTTATTTATAACACATGATGGATTAATTCTGGTTCTACAATCCACATTTGCAATACTTTGCAGGGTATACAAAACTTAAGGAAGCCAGTGGAAAGTTGATTGGCTGCAAGGTTGATTGGATGTCCAGTCAAAACACTATCCATAACAACAATGTCTCGCTCCGAGACATACTCAAACCGACCGGTCTTTGGAAACATAATTCTACTGCAAATGTTGTATAATAATCTCAATTCCAAAGGTAATTGATTACTCTAATCTTCCTCAAACTCTGTCACTTCCCTTCCTAACATCTTGAAAGAGCCACTGACCTATCACTGTGCATGTCAGCTTCTAAACCGATAATTGGGATGCTAAGAAGGTTTCCAAGCTTTTGAAAGGTAAGGTGAATCCTCTTTTTCTTACTGAGCTAACTAAACCGCCATCACCTCTAGCCAAATTAAAATAAATTCTTTACTAAGGCTGGATAAGTGGGAACATCTAGAGAGTAGAGCTTATCCCAGCCCATTTCCTTTAATTGCCTACCGATTGAGAAACCCTTGGTTTCAAAAAGATCAAAATCAATCTTTCTCCCCATTGTGATAACCCTCCCGGCTAAGTATCTACCTGAGTGGAAGAGGTGTTGGGGTTGTCTGAATCCATGGACGAATCACTGCTTGGAGTCGGCTCACGAGCGGGACGACGCGACCGTTTTCCCGTGGTCACCGCGCTCCAATCACTGATTCCCTCCTTTTGGGTGCCATTAGATCTTTGGAAAGTTTCGATTTGGATGGAATTAGAGGTGGGGAAGTTTTGGAAGAATTTTGGAGGAGTTTGGTTAGGATTTGAGAAGTTATGAAATGATGAGGTGTCGACTCTGCCCTAATAAATCTTTGGAATCCCAGGTGTCGACTCCCGCAAAGTCGGGTGTCGACTCCAAATCGCTAACACAGTCAGCGCTCGAACTGGAGTCGGCTCCACTTATACGGGTGTCGGCTCCAAGGTCAAGGACCGAGAGCGACACAGTCAGAGGTGTCGACTCCTCATTCTGAGGTGTCGACTCCAAAGACAGTTTCAGAAAAAATAATTGAGATTCAAATGACTGAAACTTGTCAAAAAGAGTTCAATAAAAATTTCAAAAAATCTTCGAAATATCAAGGATCAAATAGCTCAAATAACTAGATAATTTGTCCTTAAAATTGTGAGAGGATTTTCGAGAAATTTATAGAAATCTAGATTCTCATTCCTTAGGGTTTCAAAATCACTCTAAAGGGTCACATATTCCTAATTCACCTCTAAGATAACAAAATCTCTCTTCATTCAAGGGTTTTGTAAATATGTCAGCTAATTGTTCCTCTGTATTAACATATTCAAGACAGATTTCATTATTAGCTACATGTTCTCTTATGAAATGATATCTAATTTCAATGTGTTTTGTTCTTGAATGTTGAATTGGATTTTTAGTCAAATTTATTGCACTCGTGTTATCACATTTAATTGGTGTTTTATCAAGGGTTATGCCATAATCTTCAAGTTGCCTCTTAATCCAAAGGATTTGAGCACAGCAACTTCCAGCTGCAACATACTCTGCTTCAGCAGTAGATAATGCAACCAAATTTTGCTTTTTGCTAAACCAAGAGATTAAGTTACATCCTAAGAACTGACATGCACCACTTGTGTTTTTTCTATCTAATTTACATCCAGCATAGTCAGAATCAGAATATGCAATTAAATTTAAAGTTGAGTCTCTAGAGTACCATAAACCTATATTTTTAGTTCCACTTAAATATCTTAAAATTCTTTTTACAGTAATTAAGTGAGATTCTTTAGGTTCAGATTGAAATCTAGCATATAAACATACTGCAAACATAATATCTGGTCTACTAGCTGTTAAGTAAAGAAGAGATCCAATCATACCTCTATAATATTTTTGATCTACTTTCTTACCATCTTCATCTTTGTCCAATTTGCACGAAGGACTCATAGGAGTTCCAAGTGGCTTGATTGACTCCATTCCAAACTTCTTGAGCAGTTCTTTTGTGTATTTGGCTTAATTGATGAAAATTCCTTCTTTGCTTTGTTTGATTTAAAGTCCTAGGAAGAAGTTGAGTTCTCCCATCATACTCATTTCAAACTCACCCTGCATCAACTTAGCAAATTCTTGACATAACAAGTTGTTAGTAGCACCGAATACAATATCATCGACATATATTTGTACTACTAATAAATCTTTATCTTTTCTTTTCAAAAATAATGTTTTATCAACATTTCCTCTTACAAAATCATTTTTAATTAAAAATTTACTTAATCTTTCATACCAAGCTCTAGGTGCCTGTTTCAAACCATATAGTGCTTTGTGTAATTTAAAAACATGATTTGAAAATTCATGATCTTCAAAACTAGGTGGTTGTTCAACAAACACTTCCTCATTTATAAATCCATTTAAAAATGCACTTTTAACATCCATTTGAAATAAATTGATATGCATATGACATGCAAATGCAAGTAATAATCTAATTGCTTCAAGTCTAGCTACAGGTGCAAAAGTTTCATCAAAATCAATTCCTTCTTCTTGATTATATCCTTTTGCAACTAATCTAGCTTTGTTTCTAATTACTATGCCATTTTTATCTAATTTATTTCTAAATACCCATTTTGATCCTATTACAGAATGATCTTTAGGTCTATCTACAAGAGTCCAAACATTATTCCTAGTAAATTGATTTAATTCTTCTTGCATAGCTAACATCCAATTATTATCTTTTTCTGCTTCTTCAATAGTTTTAGGTTCAATTTGAGATACAAATGCAAGATGAGTATTGATGTTTCTCATTGATGATCTAGTTCTTACTCCTTGAGATGGATCACCTATAATTAATTCTCTTAGATGACCATAGGCATATCTCCAATCTCTAGGTAGATCTATATCATTATGATTTGCATCAACAACATCAACACTAGGAGAATCATTATCTTTAGCTTCTTGTCCATGATCCGAAGATACATCTATATTAAATTTTTTAATATCTCTTTCTAGAATGTTTGTATCTTCCTCATCATCAATCTTTTCAGAACTTGATGCTAAAGATTCATCAAAGATTACATGAATAGATTCTTCTACAACTAAGTTTCTCTTGTTAAATACTCTATAGGCTTTACTAGATGTTGAATATCCTAAGAAAATGACTTCATCAGATTTTGCATCAAATTTTTCTAGATTATCTTTGCCATTATTATGAATGAAACACTTACAACCAAATGCATGAAAATAACTTATGTTTGGTTTTCTATTATTCATAGTTCATAAGGTATTTTCTTAATGATTGGCCTAATTAGAGCTCTATTAAGAATGTAGCATGCCGTGTTTATGACTTCCGCCCAAAAGTATTTTGGTAGGTTGCTTTCACATAGCATGGTACGGGCCATGTCTTCTAAGGTTCTATTTTTCCTTTCAACTACTCCATTTTGTTGCGGTGTTCTAGGTGCAAAAAAATTATGATGAATGTCATTTTCTATGCAAAAGTTTTCAAATAAATGATTTTCAAATTCAGTGCCATGATCACTTCTTAGAGACACTATGGTGTTATTTTTCTCATTTATGACCTTCTTGAAGAATTTCAGAAATAATGGAAAGGTCTCATCCTTATGAGCTAAAAACAATACCCAAGTGTATCTAGAATAATCATCTACAATCACAAGACCATATTTCTTTCCTCCTAGACTTGTGGTTCTAGTAGGTCCAAAAAGATCCATGTGAAGTAGTTCAAGAGGCCTAGAAGTGGAAACAATATTTTTAGTTTTGAAAGAATTTCTAGTTTGTTTTCCAAATTGACATGCATCACAAATTTTATTATTTTCAAAATCTAGTTGTGGAAGTCCTTTTACTAAATCCATTCTAATTAATTTTGAAATAAGGTATGTGCTTGTATGACCTAATCTACGATGCCACAACCAACCAATCTCATTCATATTAGCATTATTAGCAACTAAGCAATGATTACTAGTAGACAAATTGTCTAAATCAATCAAGTATACATTGCCATTTCTATTTTCAATAAAAACAATGCTATTATCAATGGGATTAGAAACTGTGCATATAGAAGATTCAAATGATACTTTAAAACCTTTATCACATAATTGCCTAATGCTAATTAAATTATGTTTCAAACCATTAACATATAAGACATTTTCAATATATGTGGAGGGAGTTATTTGAATGTTACCAAACCCCAAGATTTGGCCTTTGCCATTATCACCAAATGTAACTACCCTCATCTTTTGCTTTCAAGGAAGATGAATTGATCCTTGTCACCCGTCATGTGCCTTGAGCAGCCGCTATCAAGATACCACTTTCGCTTTGATCTTTTGGCCGCAAGACACTTCTGCAAAAATAATTAAGTCTTATATTTAGGTACCCAAGCCTTCTTAGGTCCTTCATGGTTAGTAGCATAAAAGACTGTTCCTTGGGAACCCATATCTTCTTTCCTTTATTATTTAACTTCTTGTCAATTTTCTTAAAATTGCATTCAAAAACTTTGTGTCCCTTCTTGTTACAGTAATGACATGTAACATTATCATTAGTTTGTTCCTTTCTAAAAAAGTTTTTGACAAATTTTTGCTTTAAGTTGGGTCTATAACCTAAACCAGCCTTATCATATACGCTTTTGATTACTTAACAATAAATTAAGTTTTTTAGAACTATAAGTGAATTTATCAACAATATTTTTATATTATCAACTTCCTTCTTTAGTTTATCATTTTCATTGGAAATTGATTCTTTTCTTTTGACAGATTTTCATTTTCATATTTTAGCACTTTAGTTTCATTATTAAGATTTTCTTTTTCTTTAATAAAAGTTAAATTTTTATTTTTCAAAAACTTATATTTTTTTCAAAACTTTGAAATCACCAACAAGTTCATTAAAAGCATCAAACAGTTTATCAAAAGCAAAGTCGTCACAAGGATTTTCGGAACTTACCTCATTGTCGTCATTTGCCATAAAGCAAATGTTTGCAACTTCCTTTTGATCTTCCTCTGAAGAAGATTCATCACTATCACTCCAGGTTGCAACATAGGCTTTCTTCTTCTTCTTAAAAGTCTTTTTCAGTTGAGGAGTCATATCTATAATGCTCCGGTTTCTTACATTCATAGCAAATCAAGGGCTCTTTCTCTTTGTCCTTGTCCTTATCTTTTTCTTTTTCTCCTTCCATCTTAGCTCCAAATTTCTTTTTGTAGAAGGGTTTCTTTCTCCTCATGAATTTTTTGAATTTTCTTGCTAGAAGAGCTGTATCATCATCATCATCATTTTCACTACAGCTCTCCTCACTTTCAGCAGCCTTAAGAGCTATGGTCTTTTTCTTTTTCACATCCTCTTCCATGTGCTGCTTCATGGTCAATTCATGGGTCATTAGGGATCCTAGAAGCTCCTCTAAGGGTAAGGTATTGAGGTCCTTTGCTTCTTGGATTGCTGTCACCTTCGCTTCCCATGTTCTTGAAAGTGACCTGAGAATTTTACGAACAAGTTCAGAGTTAGAATATGTTTTGCCTAAACTTTTCAAACCATTTACAATATCAGTAAATCTAGTATACATGCATCATATTTGTGCACTAGAATATTGATCTTAGATTCTTTAACTTGATTGGTACCCTCATGGGTAACCTCTAATCTATCCCAAATCTCCTTTGCGGAATTATATGTAGAGATTCTATTAAATTCATTAGCATCTAAAGAGCAATACAAGACATTCATGGCCTTAGCATTGAGCTGTGCCATTTTCCTATCATTATCATTCCAATCCCTTTCGGGTTTAGGAACAATAGTGCCATCAACAATGTGTGTGGGTGTACTAGGTCCATTAATTATAACACCCCACAATTCATAATCAGAAGCTTGAATGAATATTCTCATTCTTGCTTTCCAATATGAATAGTTGGAACCATTAAATAAGGGAGGTCTATTCGTAGAATGACCTTCGGCAAATGATCCAACATGAGCTGCCATTTGGATCTTTAGCTCTTGATCGTGTGATCAAAATCTAATGAGCACTTGTTCTGATACCAATTGTTGGCCCAGATGACAACCCAAGAGGGGGGGGGTGAATTGGGTTCTTTAAAAAATTTAACCTCTAAATAAAAATTATTTTTTTAAGATGAATGAAAGTAAATGCAATACAAATATAAAGCACAATCAATGAGATAGAGATAGAGATAGAGACAATAGAAGCACGGCAAACACAAAGATTTTATAGTGGTTCGGTGTATCCAACACCTACGTCCACTCCCAAGATCCACTTGGGTCCACACTATAATCTTCATGATTACAGCCGAGTTGTTTTACAAGCTCACAACCCAAACTTGTTGTTTTACCCGGGATCACAACGAACCCAGCCGATTTTTCGGGCTCACCAGCACACAACCCTAAACTCAAGCTAATCTAACTTGACCCGAGGTATACAACCTCCACTAGTTCAATCCCTTTGATTGAACTAGGCACAAACAAGAAGAATATTATTTTTCAAAGATACACAGCTCCTCAATGAGCAAATATTCAAAAATAAGTAAACAAGTTTAGAAAAGCCTGATTTGAAGTTGTTTGGCTTTGAGCTTTTCTTATTTTCTTATTTTCTTCTTTTCCTCTTCTTCCTTTAGAATGATGAATCAAGCCTCAGCTTTAATCCCTCACAGTCGTTGCAGTTGAGAAGATTGGAAATGGAAGAAACAGAGCTTTTACTTCAATTTGGAAAATCCACAGATTTTTGATTTGAACGCCTTGGATTCCTCTTTGAGCTTTTTGGAGTGGAAGGATTTGAGTTTGAAGGATTTTCTCTTGAATTTCAGGCTCAGGGTTTCTTGGATTTTTGATTTGAAATTTTTCTCTTTTCCATTCTCTTTTTCTTCTTTTTCAAACGGGTGTTTTTCCTCCTTTTTATAGATTTTTTTCAATCCGTTTTTGGGATGAAACTAGCCGTTGGAGTGTACCTGAAAACAAAATATATCTGTTAGAAATTAGTTAAAAAGGAAATATTACCGTTAGAGCTGATCTGACATTTTAAATTTTCATCCCAGTCAGGTTGGAGTCGGCTCCAACTTTTTAGGTGTCGGCTCCAGATCGTTTTACCAAAAATAGAAATTTCCGAGTTCGTTGAGGAGTCGGCTCCGAAAAAGTATGTGTCGGCTCACCATCGTCAGGTGTCGGCTCCCGAATACTATGGTGTCGGCTCCAGGATGCTTAAAAAATAAGCATTCTATCCCCGCATCGGAGTCAGCTCCATACACTGTAAGTGTGACTCCAAAACTCTAGGTGTCGGCTCCAAAACTCTAGGTGTCGGCTCCAGATCGTATCAAAAATCAGATTAAAATTGAATTGGCCATGGGGTCGGCTCCAGGTTTTCTAGGTGTCGACTCCAAGCTCTGAAACTTTGAAATCTCTGATTTGTATTTGATTCAAAATTCATTTCTTAATTCATTTAAATTGATCAAATAAATTTAAGTCCTGAAACACTCATAAAATCCATTAGTAATTAAATAAATATACTAAATTCCTTTATTAATCATCAAAATCAATAAATGGATCAACACTTTCACTTCAAGTGACAGACTGATTATCATTCATAGTACCCCTCAAGATCAAATGGGCATTATACAACCAGTCGTTGAATTTTCATAATTTGCTGATAATGAACTAGTAGATCCAGACTCTCATGAGTTACCAGAGATAGTTGAACAATCAACTCCTCCAGAGGAGGTTGTTACAACATTAAGAAGATCTATAAGGGAAAAGAAATTAGCAATTTCTAGTGACTATATTGTGTATCTTCAAGAGTCGGACTATAATATTGGAGCTGAAAATGATCCTAAAACGTTTTCACAAGCCATGAATTGTAAGGAATCTAATTTATGGTATGATGCTATGAAAGATGAAATGAATTCTATGACAGTTAATGGAGTCTAGGATCTTGTTGAGTTGCCTGATGGAGCAAAAGCTGTTGGTTGTAAATGGGTCTTTAAGACCAAGAAAGACTTGTTAGGCAACATTGAGCAATATAAGGCAAGACTCATTGCTAAGGGATTCACTCAAAGGGAGGGAATTGATTACAAGGAGACATTTCCTTCTATATCTAAGAAAGATTTCTTTCGCATTATCATGAAACTTGTTTCGCATTTTGATTTAGAGTTGCAACAAATGGATGTGAAAACTGTATTTCTCAATGAAGATCTAGAGGAAAAGGTTTATATAAAACAACCTGAAGGTTTTTCCTCTAGTGATAATGAGCAATTAGTATGCAAGCTTAAGAGATCTATATATGGATTGAAACAAGCCTCTCGACAATGGTACTTAAAATTTCATGATGTGATTTCTTCATTTGGATTTGTAGAGAACATCATGGATTAATGTATATACCAGAAGGTCAGTGTAAGAAAAATTTGTTTTCTGATCCTATGCTTCAGCAAAATTTCTCAATTTGAATTAGTGCCCAAGGAATGACTTTGAGAGGGAGGAAATGAAAAACACTCCATATGCTTCAGCTGTTGATAGCTTGATGTATGCTCAGGTCTGTACAAGACCTGACATAGCATTTGCAGTTGGGATGTTAGGACGATATCAGAGTAATCCAGGTTTAGACCACTGGAAAGCTGCTAAGAAGATGTTGAGGTATCTTCAGGGTACCAAAGACTACATGCTTATGTTTAGACGGACTGAAAATTTGGAAGTAATTGGCTACTCTGATGCCGACTTTGCTGTCTGTGTTGATTCTCGGAAGTCAACATCTGGATACATATTTATGTTTGCTAGTGGAGCTATATCTTGGAGGAGCGCCAAGCAGACTTTGACTGCTATTTCCACCATGAAAGCCGAGTTCGTATCATGTTTTGAGGCTACTTCGCATGGTGTATGGTTGAAGAGTTTCATTTATGGGCCTAGAATTGTGGATTCTATATCTAAGCCATTGAAGATTTATTGTGACAATTCAGCTGTAGTATTTATGGCTAAAAATAAAAAGAGTGGTAGTCGAAGCAAGCACATCGACGTCAAATATTTAGCCATAAGAGAACGTGTTAAAGAAAAGACAGTGGTTATTGAGCACGTGAGCACTGAGTTGATGATAGCTGATCCCTTGACTAAAGGCATGCCACTACAGAAGTTTAGGGATCATGTAGACCGTATGGATCTTGGTTATTTTATTTAATTCATTGTACTGATGAATTTTATAATTAATGAAACTCTTTTATGGTTGTGATGTTTTTCACATTCAGTTATTTAGTGTTCACATTTATTTGTGATAAGCATCATTAAGATGGACCTAGAATAAACATGGGGTTTATTCATTAAGTTATATGGGTTTATGTTTGAGAAATATAATACATTGTAATACATGGTAAATAATACTCGATTTTAAGAGGACCTATTGCCATGATTCATATATTCTGTTTCTTATTATAGTAATAGAATATACGGACCAAGTGGAAGAATATTGGTTTTTCTCCATTAAGCGTATCGGTTAGATACGATTAAGGTGGATTAAGGTGGTCCTATATTCTGATATCGAGGGATTAAGTGAATTCAAATTCAAAATTTGAATTCATGATTAAGATAAGAATCCCTCAACCATATCCGTTTAAAGCGGCGCCCTCTGTAATGGACAGATAAGGCATAAAGAATTATAAAATGGGAAGGTCCCTGCGCCTGGTCTCATCGAGAAAGTTTACACTATCGCTGAGAGAGACCGCAAGGTGTGGAAGAGCCTTACCCTTATATGGAAGAAAAATCAACAGTAATGACTGGAGGTATTTATCGATCATGATTTATTACTTTATTTTCATGATAAATATATTGATCCCATATTTCAGCATATCTGATAAGAATCAATATATTTATATTAAGTCTATCAGTGCATCAGGAAGAAAGTCACACCCCTGGATTTAAGAGTCGTTGTGTAGCATCAAGAAAGTAGTGAATTTTTTTCAAGCCATCACAAGAAATAGATTGCCTTTGCTAGTCTTGGAAGAACCAATTTATGATACCTGGACCTCTATGCTTTCATCATCAAGGCGCTACTCATGCATGATCCAATCAGTCTTCTGGCCATGAGGTGCTCTCCTAGTGTAGAAGACTAGAGTTTTCCTCATGCCTATCCTCCTAGAGTTGCTAAGGTGGATAGCTTTATCCCTTCCTGTTGCTTTCCAGAAACCGGCAGTGGTGGCCCTGTTGGTGAGTGTCCCAGTTGGGTTCTTCTTGCCCTTGTGGCTGAAGAAGTACCACTCGTTTTGGGGCCCGGATCCAATTCTACACTTCTCTGCATGCCGTCAGAAACCATATTAGAGTAATTCCATGAGTTACATATGAAAACTTTATCCTCATTTTGCTTCTTCCACAACCATTTTCCTGCTAATATTTGAATTTATCCTACAAACACCACCTTCACTCTACCAATAGTGTAAACTATACCATGATCCAAAAACCAGACATAGCATTGCCGGGGATTATTATTGCCGCAATCTATCTGCCAAGATATCCAACACCAATCATCATCATTACGTACCATATTATCATAACCACCATCACTGCAACCCTGACATAATGCCATAATGCCACTACACTGATGCAAATGTGCCAAAGTTTTTTTTGGGTTCATGTTTCATTGTCATGTTCTTTTATAGATTTCTTAGTTATGGATTGTTTTGTTCTTTTAATGAAATCATTCTTCATCACTATCAAGTATTAAAAATATTTCATATTATAATTATCTTTTTTGATAAAATTTATTGTTTTAAACTATTATTGTTTCTTTTCAGAGAGATTCTATTATGGAAGAGGAGCCATCAAGACTTCATCTGTGGAATACTTTTTATTTTAATAAAAAGAAGAATCAATGGATAAATAAAAAAGCTAAAGATCCCCATGTAAGTTTTAACAATTAAAAATACAATATTTTGAATGTAATGTTTTATACTAAACATGTTGAATTTGTTTTCTTTTCATTGCATGCACAATTAGTAGAGCGACTTTCTTCACAGGACTCTATAGGAGAACCAATAAATAAGGATGCCACTTTTGAGGAGGTTTTAGATTCTAGATCTAGTTATAAAAAGGGATGGGGTCCACTACCGAAGGATACATCGAGAATTAGAGGTAGTTTTTCATCTTCTGAAAACTCACAATTAAAGGAGGCGCTACATAAGTGCCGAGAGCAATTGAATCAACAGAAGATCTCATCACTCAACAACAGAAGATCATCAAGGATCTAAAGGCGATGACTGATGAGCTCACTACTTACATGCGATAGCTAGTGCCTAGATTTACTCCTAGTAAATCCCAGCAAACCCCATTGCCTCCATAGTGCCCTTAGTGACATGTATTTTTTTAATTATATATTTTTAAAAATATTGTATATGATGATTTTATTGAAATGAATGAAAATTTTTATTAAATTTTTTATAAAAATTTAAAGCAAAAAATTATTTCTAATATCGTTGCTTTAATATTATATTAAATTATTGTAACGTGTGCAAAATAAAAAAATAAAAATAAAAATCTATTACGGTGAAACATTTTTGCCGTAATAGCTGTCTATTACGGCAGAAATGTTGCACTGTAATAGGTTAAAAGTTATTGTGATGAATTAATTTTGCCGTAATATTTTCTTATTACGGTGAAAATAATTTGCCATAATAATAACCTATTATGGCAAAAATAATTTACCATAATAGGTTACAAGTTATTACGGCAAAACATTTTTATCGTAATAGTTGTCTAGCCGTAATAGGTTACAAGTTATTACAGTAAAACTATTTCACTGTAATAACAGTCTATTATGACGAAAATAATTCATCATAATAGATTTTTATTAAAAATATATTTTAAAAAAGTTTATAACGATGATATATTTTTTCCATAATATGTTTTTATTACGATGAAATTATTTAAGTCGTAATAAGCTATTACGACAGCAACTTATTACGATGATTTTAGAACGTATTGTGATAATTTTTATCATCATAATAACTACGGCGACTTTGGTATGTATTGCGATGAATTAATTTACCATAATAAGTCCCCTTTTTTTTGTAGTGGATCAAGCTATTTTAACTAATATTCTTTAATAATTTACCACTTATTTTTGTAAATTAAAAAACCAAAATAAAATAAGTAAATGAAAAAATATTTCGGCACTTATACAATGTATAGTCAAAGCTGAACTAATCTTGATCTTGTGGTTGAAGATATTTAAATGAAACAAATTCATGCTGTATGGAGTTTTGACCATGAATGTTTAAACGAGGCTAGCCTACCAACCATATAAGAGCTCATGGTGAGAGCTTATAGGATGAGGCCACATTTTAAAAGGATAAAAAATTAATTTTAGAGGTATTTTACTTTCATTTCTATACTACAAAAAAATTTAAAATGTTCTTAAACTTTAATTTTTATTTTAATTTAGTCCATGCCATTAAAAATTGCTAACGCCATAAAAGTTTGGCTGGCATGGCATGTATATTGAAAAAAAATGCTATTTCGAAAGAAAAGAGATGCCAATGAATCTCGTCGATGTGGGGCTGGCGTGGGCCAGCAGTGCTAATAGTGCCTGCGACTTATCCAAGCTCGCCTACAACGGCGAATAGCCATGAGCTTAGCAATGCCTCCATCCTTCATCGGATCTATCTCCATCATCATCCTAAACCCTTTGCTGACCCTGATATAATACTTGCCTCTAGTTATGTTTTGATGGGAGGAAATGGAGGGAAGGGGAAAGAAAATGAGGTGAAAGGTCATAAGTTATTTTGTTTGAGAGAAGGGTGAAAGAAAGAAGGGGAAGGGAATGTGAGTAACCGGTTTTCCTCCTTTTCCTCTCAGCGATGATAAATTTGTTAACCCCCAAATTGAAGGGTAAACTAGGGGAGAGGAAAAGTTTAAGTCATACTTTCCTGAAAGACCAAAATATCCCTTTATTTTCTATTCTTTATTCTTTCACTCCCATTCTAAAAGAATATAATTATTGCATAACTCTTCCTTCTTCTTTTCCTCCTCTCTATCCAAACAAGATAATTGATATTACTCTTCCTTCCTCTTTCATCTTTTCAAACAAGAGAAGAAGAGTAACCCTTCCTTTCCGTTCCTTTTCCTTCCATTCCTTTTTTTTTTAACTTTCTCCTTCCTTTCCCTCCAAAGATCCAAACAAAGCCTAAAAGTGGTAAAAGTTGTAATGGTAGAATTGGGTTGAATACTCTCATACTATGGCCAAGAGAGGAGAAAAAAGAAGGGATGACATTTTTATCATCATGATGTTAGAAGAGATTATGATGATAGGGATTGATGAGGGAGAGTTTGGAGGTTGAGATGTAGTTGCCTAACTAATGTTAGCTAGATCAGAGATAGGTGGTGTTTTTATTATTTATAGAGCGCTTCCAAAAAGGGTTCTTGTAGGAAAATAAAAGGGAAGATGGGTTTGTGAAGAGAGAGAGAGAGAGAGAGAGTTGAATGTTGGCCTATTTAGAAATATTGAAAGCAAAGGAACCGCTCAGGTAGTAGCCCAGTGGTCGGGGTTCCTTTATATGAGGCCGACGTGCTGACTCGAATAATTCCAGGGTTAATCTCTGGGGTTGCATAAATTTCGCGTTGTGCACGAAATATTTTTTAATGAGAAACAGAGTCGCATGAGACCTAGCTACGGGTCAGTAAAACTTTCCTTTCCTTTTTTTTATATTTAAAAAAAAAAAAAAAAGCAAAGGATGGAAATGAGAGGAGGGTGGAAAGATGGTGAGAGAGAGTGAGAGAAGCTAGACTGCTCGGAGGGATATAGGAATGCAACTTCTAAAAAGTTACAGAAAATAACTTCAACAGGAGATGGAAGACGGCATAGGAGTTCCTTTTGTTTATTATTTAGTTGTGAAGTGGTGGAATCTGAGGGGATTCTCAGAGGTGATGTGGAGAGAGACAATTGGAGAAGGTGTTCGATTCCTTCTTGCTTTTTGGTTTTTATTCTTCAACAATACTTTTTTGTACTATTTTGCCCTTAAGATCTATCCAAGTCCTCTTCGTTTTAAGTGCCCACTGTGACTACATTCAAGCTATAGTTTCCGCTCCCCTGTGAGCTTTGAGGTCATTACAGTAGGTTTTTATAACCGCATCATCAAGGCTGAGACATCTGGATGAAGAGAGCTACAAAGATAAAGCTGATGAAACACAAGAAACCATTGAAGAAAGTTGTGTGAGGCAGTAGATGGCTCTGATCGAAGATGGTACGTAGTCGAGTGGCATAGGGCAGCAGGTAGCCGGATCGTAAGATAGGGTTAGAGTTTAGAGAGAGAAGGATTGGAGATTAGATTGGTTTGGTGGAAGGAGGGGAGGTGTTTAGCGGGAGGAAGGGTCATCAATCCTATTATCCAAGTAGGATATTGACATATCTCCTTCTTGTTACATACGCATGTCACATTAGTGGGGCATTTATGATGTCAGTAATTTTTAGTGATAGGGACTAAATTGAAATAGAAACCTAAGATTAAAAATATTTAAAAACTTTTCATAGCATGAAGATGAAAGTAAAATACCTTCCAAAGTTTAAGGGTTAAATATGTACTTTATTTTAACTTTTATTTTTTTAAACTACTAATTTCATGAGCATCCACAACCCGGCCATCACTTTCTATCTAAAAAGATATGGGTTTATGAAAGAAAAAAGTTCAGCCTTTTCTATTTTCATAATTTTAATACACTTTTTTGAATATATATGAGATTATTTTAAAAATGTTAACTTTTTTATCAAGCCATATTTACTATTTCAAAACTTAATACATTTGATTATATAATTTATCATTAAGCATTTCTCTTAAAATGCATTTTGAATAATTTCTTTTGAACCTCAGCCATTGTATTATCTACTTTGTAGGGTACTGATATCTAGTGACTAATGATATTATTTAAAAAATTAATATTTATATTCGTATAATATGATTATAGTTTTACATTGATCGTTAACCTATTGCAACCATCCTTCTTTATTTTTAGGCCTGGATATGCAAAGATATGTATAAAAAGTTATTTGTAAAAATCCTAGATCTTACTTAAAAAGACTAATTAGAAGATGATATTTGGATTTCTTGACCCAATATATAATTAATATGGGACTAAACTAGCACAAACTATGATATATAGCTAAAAAAAGACTCTTTGGAATAGACATAGAATTGCCCATCAAATAACTTACCTAAGAACCTTCTAGTTTCTCTTCCACTATCAAACCTACCAGCCATTAATAGTGTTGACGCCGAGTCACCTTCCTTGAACGCCAGGGAAACGGAGGTCCTCCTCATCGGACTCCTACAAAAAAAGTTCCCAGAAATCGGATATCCCGGTGGGGACCCTCCGACGCTCAAGTCAGTCACTCGGAAACAAACAAGAATTAGCTAGCAGAAGAAAGCTAGAGAGTTAGGGTTCAGGGCTCCTTTCCTCATTGGGAATGTGAGCTTTTATACCTGTTCCAAGATCTCCTTCCTTCCCTCCTTCCAGAAGGTTGCCGATTTCATGATATCCCTGTCCGATAATGGACAAAAAGGAGGTGCTGACAATGACAGGCCGTATCGTTACTGTGCGTCAGAGGTGTCCTGCTTGATTTGCCATCCGTCAATACGGTATCATGCGTGTCGGGTGGCTATGGTTGCACTAGGCGCGCGCCATTATGAGGTATGGCCACATGCAGCCACAAGCAAGCGGTGGATCGTACTCCGTAACGGGATATGGCCATACGTGGTTGTAGGCGAGTGATGGACCATGTACCGTAACGAGGTATGGCCAGGCACTGTTATGGGTGTATGGTGGGCCATACGTCTTAATAGGATATGGCGATGCACTATAGCAAGCTAGTAGCGGGCCATGTGGGCATGCCAGGTGGCTCGTAGCTATAAGCTGGCCTCGGAGGTTGGCCTCGGGGGTTGGCCTCGGAGGTTGGCTTCGGAGGTTGGGCTCGGAGATGGGCCTCGGAGGTTGACCTCGGTGGTTGGCCTTGGAGGTTGGCCTCGGAGGTGGGCCGCCGCCAGTCTCCTTTACCGTTAATCCTGACGGTGCTGGATCAGTCATATCAGATGCCCCCTCGCCTCTGAGATGGAGCAGGTCCACCCTGGCGAAGCGGAAGGGGTATCACCTCTCCAGTGGCTGATCCCCGTCCGTTGCCAACTGCCCCCGGATACGTGTCTCTGGATGCTGCGATTACTTAGCATGGGCGACTTGGGAGATATGAAGGGGCAGTCGCTGCTGTCCGTCCGATCTGCCATGATTGCCCTCGAGGCAGGGTTGTCCTTTTGAAATTCGCAAAAAGCGGCCGCCATCATTGCCATCATGGCACTGGCATCAGTAGTGTCCCATCATCGGTCGGAGGCGGTTTGTTCCACGCGTCAGACGCCTGCCGAGGCGGACCAGCCTATAGCAGGAGTCGCATAGCTGACAAATCGAGGCGGGATGATTTGAAACTTGACAAAACCCAGGCGAAGGCTGTATACTCGTCATTTTACTTCAGTTATCTTCTTCTTCTGGTCCTCTGCTCCCTCTGCAACCCGAGAATCGCCCCCCTGCCATTTCTTTCTCCAGGTTAGCCTTCTTTCCCTCCTAATCCTTCCTTCCTCTTTCCAAACTTTTGTCATGGACTCCTCACCATCCTAGACTTCTTCCGCTCCTTCTGACGACCGTATTTCTCCCTCGAAGCTTCGTGCCTCTTCATCTCCTTCTTCTTCATGGTCCTCTGATCCAGAGGACCGTCTTCCCCTGTCCCAACGATCGGTTGCTGTCAGAGCTTCTGCAAGGGGACGCTCGGCGGTGGCCGGTCAGGCCCCAGCGAGGAGGCGCCAGGCGGCGACTGGCGCCTCTTTGAGGGCGGGGGTGGAATCCCCGGAGGGTACCGCCTCCACAGTAACGGGCCAAGACTTAGCCAAAATCAGGGGTCGTTACTAGGTACCCCGAGATGCCGGGCTCATCCTTCCGACCCCCGATGACATGGTGGTTTCCTCCCGGCCTGGCAGAGTGGCCGTTTACAACATTTCCCTTAGGTTAGGCCTTTGTCTACCCTTTCATCCCTTTTTTATTAACCTTTTGGACTATTACTCTTTGACTCCCGCTCAACTGGTCCCAAACTCCCTTCGGACCGTCTGCGCTTTTGTTATCCTCTGCCACCACCTCCAATCACCCCCCGACTCTCTCTTCCACTGCTTTTACACCCTTAGGAAGCAGAGGGGTTGTTGGCTATTCCAGCCCCGACCCAGTCGGGTCCTCAAGCTTCTTCTCCCTACCTCGGTCAAGGGATGAAAATCCCATTTCTTCTTTGTTGACCTTGACCAAGTCAAGTCCCGGTGGGGGGACCCCGACCTCCGACCCAACATGAACTCCACCATCCTCCCAGGAGATCAAGAAGCGCTGGGGCAACTGTTGACTGCCAACATCCCCAGATACAACTTGCTTCTGTCGGAGCACAACCTCTAGCTGGCGGGCCTCACCACACAGATCGGTGAGTAATGGACGGCCCAGCACTTAGCGAAATCGCCCTATCTTTTCTTCTTCTCTTTCTTTTCTTTTCTTTTTTTTTCTTTTTTTTTTGCTGACTCTGACTGGTGCTGTGCAGCAATGAAACCTCCAACCGCCATGGTTAGGAAGGCCGCGGTCAAGCAGATGAGGGCCCAGGGCGGCCCAAGTGAGGGGCAGCAGGCGCCGGCCCCCAAGCGCCTTACTGTGAGGGCGTCTCCGTTGGCTGAGCGGCGCGAGCCTCCACCAGCCCCGGAGGTGGACCTGACAGCTGACACCCACCAGAGGGGGTAGCGACCAAGGGGGCAACGATGGAGGAGCCGGCGGCAATGGAGGAGCCGGCTGCGATGGAGGAACCCCAAGCTCCCAATGAACCTGCCCCCACCGAAGTAGACAAGAGCTGGGGGGAAGGGCCATCAGGGGCGGCGAGCCCGACCCCCGAGTAGATGCCGGCGAGCAGCCCTCCGCACGCCGAGCCGAAGTACTTCGGGACCGCCGAGGGGAATAGGGCCATGCCGATCCCTCGCAGCTTTTCTTTGATAAACGATGGGTATCGGGCTGAACAACTTATGTCCTACATCGTTCAGTCGGATACTCAAGAAGAGCTCCAAACCCTGGGGGCAAACAGGTTCTTTCGAGGGATCTTCTCAGCTCTCGTCCGAGTAAGTATTTTTTCTTCTTGTCCTTAGTTTAATGCACTTAAGTAATCTGCATAGTTGACACTTTGAGTGCAGGTGACCAACTCTATCGTGCTCGCTCGGGAGGCCATCGGCGAGGGGGAAGCCGTCGCTCGCCAAGTCCAGCAGGATGCCGAGGACGCCCAGGCTCGGGCCGAGGCTACGGAGAAGGCCTTGGAACTGGTAAGGGCCGAGTGCACCGATAAAATAAAGGAGGCTGAGAGCAGAGCCGAGGCCAAGGCTGAATAATGGCGGGCGGCGCTCAACCAGCTCATAGAGGCCGAGGGCGCAATTGAAGCCCGAAACCTCCATATAGCCGACCTGAACTCGGCCATTCAGGAGGCCGAGGATCGGGAGAAGCGAGCTAAGGAAGAGGTGAAGGCAACCTCTCTAGTGGTGGAGGAGGCCCAAGTCATCGAGGTGAAGGTTGCTGCTGAGACCAGGGTTGCCGCGGCCGTGGAGGAGTTCAAGGCATCGGAGCACTTCACCCACGAGCTGGTTGAAGCTAACACGGACTTCTACGTCCAGGGGTTTGTCGATGCCAAGAAGAAAGTTGCCCGAGTTTTGAATCTCCCTAGGTCATGGATATCGAGCCGGACCAGGAGCCCAATGAAGCCTCGATGGCGAGCCGCGGCCGGACCTTGATTTTGTAGTTCTTCATTTTCGTTTTTGTACTAAGTTCGATTTGATCGGCATTTTGTAAACACTGATATCAATGAAGTGTAATTTTTCCATCAATGAAATTGTTTTTGACCAACTGCACTGTTATTTTTTGGACCTTTGGGTCACTGACATGGGACCCCTAGGGGCTTCGTCAGCACCGAAGGCAGCTTCTCCCCACTCGCGAACGACTTAGCCATGTAGGACCGAACCTCTGGGAACACCAAGGTCGAAACTGGGGCCGCGTCTGCCCCAAGGATTGGACCTCTGGGAGCTGATGGAACATCAGCCTCGGAGTTGAGTGTTGATGAAACTCAAGCTTCTAGGGGCTGACAGAACACCAGCCTCGGACTGCTAAGGATGGCTTGGGCTTCTGAGCACCGATGGAACATTGGCCTTGAACCGCCAAGGATAACTTGGGCTTTATGTTGAGAGCCAATGGCACATTGGTCTTCATTGCCAATGGTACATTGGACTTTTCATGCCGAGTCTGGCCACAGGCTTTTTGAATCCGATGGTACATCGGGTCTTCGATGCTAACGGTACATTGGGCTTTTTTGTTGAGAGCCAATGGTACATCGGTCTGCCAGTGGTACACTGGGCTTTTCGTGCCGAGTCTGGTCTTGGGTTTTTGAATCCGATGGTACATCGGGTCTTCGATGTCAATGGTCCATTAGGCTTTTTTGTTAGAGCCGATGGTACAACGATCTGCTAGTGGTATACTGGGCTTTCCATGCTGAGTCTGGCCTCGGGCTTTTTGAATCCGATGGTACATCGGGTCTTTATTGCTAATGGTACATTGGGCTTTTTATTGAGAGCCGATGGTACATCGGTCTGCCAGTGGTACACTGGGCTTTCCATGCCGAGTCTAGCCTCGGGCTTTTTGAATCCGATGGTACATCGGGTCTTCATTGCCAATGGTACATTGGGCTTTTTTGTTGAGAGCTGATGGTACATCGGTCTGCCAGTGGTACACTAGGCTTTCCGTGCCGAGTCTGGCCTCAGGCTTTTTGAATCCGATGGTACATCGGGTCTTCGATGCCAATGTTACATTGGGCTTTTTGTTGAGAGCTAATGGTACATCGGTCTGCCAGTGGTACACTGGGCTTTCCGTGCCGAGTCTGGCCTTAGGCTTTTTGAATCCGATGGTACATCGGGTCTTCGATGCCAATAGTACATTGGTCTTTTTTGTTGAAAGCTGATGGTACATCGGTCTGCCAGTGGTACACTGGGCTTTCCATGCCGAGTCTGGCCTCAGGCTTTTTGAATCCGATGGTACATCGGGTCTTCATTGCCAACGGTACATTGGGCTTTTTTGTTGAGAGCCGATGGCACATCAGTCTGCCAGTGGTACACTGGGCTTTCCATGCCGAGTCTGGCCTCGGGCTTTTTGAATCCAATGGTACATTGGGACTTCATTACCAATGGTACATTGGGCTTTTTTGTTGAGATCCAATGGTACATCGGTCTGCCAGTGGTACACTGGGCTTTCCGTGCTGAGTCTGGCCTCGGGCTTTTGAATCCGATGGTACATCGGGTCTTCGATGCCAATGGTACATTGGTCTTTTTTGTTGAAAGCCGATGGTACATCGGTCTGCCAATGGTACACTGGCTTTCCGTGCCGAGTCTGGCCTCGTGCTTTTTGAATCCGATGGTACATTGGGTCTTCGATGCCAATGGTACATTAGGCTTTTTTGTTGAGAGCCAATGGTACATCGGTGCCAGTGGTACACTGGGCTTTCCATGCCGAGTCTGGCCTCGGGTTTTTTGAATCCGATGGTACATCGGGTCTTCATTTCCAATGGTACATTGGGCTTTTGTTGAGAGCCGATGGTACATCGGTCTGCCAGTGGTACACTGGGCTTTCCATGCCGAGTCTGGCCTCGGACTTTTTGAATCCGATGGTACATTGGGTCTTCAATGCCAATGGTACATTGGGCTTTTTGTTGAGAAGCTGAGATACTTAAACCTCTGTTTATTAGTTTCAAATGTGGGGCGGGAGCCCCAAGAGAATACAATTGCAAAATTTTATGTAAAGAAAGAGTACGCTACTGATAATACCGACGAAGGTTATCGGCGTTCCATGTCCGCGGGAGCGGCTTTCTATCCAGCTCTTCTATCTTGTACGCTCTGTGGCGGAGTGCCTCGGTGACCCGGTAGGGTCCTTCCCAGTTCGGTGCTAGCTCGCCCCCTTCCGTCGGTTTTGAGATTTTAGCCCAACGAAGGACGAGGTCCCCCGGCAAGAAGGCCCTTGGGCGGACATGAGTGTTGTAATACCTAGCCGCTCGCTGTTGGTAGGCTGCCATCCGGAGTCGCGCTCAATCCCGCATCTCTTCCACCAGGTCGAGGTTGGCTCCCAACTAGTTCGGGTTGTATTCCTCACTATATGCTTCCACTCTAGGGCTTGGGGCACTGATCTCTACAGGAATAACTGCTTCGGATCCGAAGATGAGGCTGAAGGGAGTTTCTCCGGTGGGGGCCTGAGGCGTTGTGTGGTAGGCCCATAGCACATTGTGGAGCTCCTCCACCCACCGCCCTTTGCAGTCATCCAACCGGGCTCTCAGTCCTTGGAGAATGATGCGGTTGGTTACCTCGGCCGCTCCATTGGTCTGAGGATGCCCTATAGAGGTGAACCGCTGATGGATGCCGAGCTCGGTGCAGAATCCTTGGAAGGGTGCGTTGTCGAACTGCTGGCCATTGTCAGTGACCAGAATATGTGGCAACCCGAACCGTCATATTATGAACTTCCAGAAGAAAGCCCTCACCTTGCCCTCGGTGATCTTGGCAAGAGCTTCAGCCTCGATCCATTTGGTGAAGTGGTCGACAGCCACCAGCAGGAACATGCGTTGGCCGAAGGCAGGAGGGAATGGGCCAAGATGTCCATCCCCCACTGGGCGAAGGGCCAAGGTGCCGCCAGTGGGGTCAGCTGAGATGTCGCTGCCGCTGGATGTTGGCATGACGCTGGCAGCTATCACACTTTTGACAGCTAGGCCGCGTCCTCCCTCATGGTCATCCAATAATACCCTTGCCGCAGGGCCTTGTATGCCAGGGCTCTGCCCCCCAGATGACCCCGCATATGCCTTCATGAATTTCTCGCAAGATATAGTTAGCTTCAGTAGGCCTGATGCACTTGAGGATTGGGTATGAGAATGATCTTCGGTAGAGCTTCTCATCCATCATCAGAAACTTCGGGGCCCATTGCCTGAGCTATCTGGCCTCGGCCGGGTCTTTAGGGAGGATGCCGTCAGTGAGATATCGGACATAAGCGTCCATCCAGGAAGGCTCCTTTACTAGCATTGCCTCCTCCACTGCTCTCAATGCTTGGGACTTGCAGGTGCTCCACGTACGTCCTTCCCAAGGTCCCATCGGCCGAAGTGGCCAAGCGAGACAGCACATCAGCCTTGGAATTTTTCACTCAGGGAATATAGCCGATGCGAAAATATGCAAACCGAGAGGCTTGGGATGCACCTTGTTCAGGTAGCGGGACATTGTAGGGTCTCTAGCCTCATACTCCCAGTGACCTACCTGGAGACAAGCTGGGATTCCGTGAAGGCCCTCAGATGCTCCGCACCAAGCTCCTGCTAGCTTCATCCCTGCCAGCAAGGCTTCATACTCCGCCTGTTGTTAGTGGCTAGGAAGAGAAATCGAAGAGCGTACTCCACCACCTCTCCCTCGGGGCTCGTAAGGATAAGTCCGGCCTGCTCCCCTGAGAGTTTACCGCTCCATCCACATAAAGAATCCAATCTTCTTTCTCCACCCCCTCGGCCGCAAGGGACTCCATGCATGCCTCCGGGTGCAACTCCTCTGGATGCTCCTCGGCCCAAGTGCACTCGACCAAGAAGTCGATTAAACACTTGGGACTTTATTGCAAGCCTTGGCCGAATAGATAAGTCAAACTCCCCCAACTTGATGGCCCATTTGGCCAGCCGACCAGAAGTGTCTGGACGGGACAAGATAGTCCAAAGTGGTTGGTCCGTGAGCACCACGATTGGGTGAGCTTGAAAGTAGAGTCGGAAGCACTGAGCAGAGACCACCAAGGCAAAGATGATCTTCTCAGTCTTAGAGTATCTGGTCTCAACATCGTGGAGTACCTTGATAGTGTAATAGACCGGCTTCTGACACTCTTTCGTTCATTCGAAGCTGTTGACCTTGCGTAGTGCCTTAAAGAAGGGTAGACACCGCTCTGCCGACCTTGACATGAAATGGCTCAGGGATGCTACTCTCCCGGTCAGACGCTGCACCTCCCTATTGCTAGCTGGGGCCTCATATCCAAGATGGCTCGGATCTTGTCTGGGTTGACTTCAATTCCTCGTTGCGTCACCATGAAGCCCAGAAACTTGCCTGCTGGAACTCTGAAGGCACACTTGCGGGGTTCAGCCTCATTCGGTACCGGCGCAGGTTGGTGAAGGTCTTCGCAAGGTTGGCAACATGGTCCATGGCACGGGTCCTCTTGGTCAGCATGTCGTCCACGTTGTCTCTTCATTAGCCGGTTCATCCTGATCTGGTTGTACCCCAAGAATGCATCCATGAAGCTGAGGGTCTCGTGGCTGGACGTAGCATCTACCAGTTGGTCAATCCTAGGCAGCAGGAAGCTGTCTTGGGGCATGCTTTATTGAGGTCGGTGAAGTCTACACACCTCCCAACTTCCACTAGCCTTGCGGACCATCACAACATTCGTCAGCCAGTCGGGGTAGTGCACCTTGCGAATGTGTCCAGCCGTCGTCAGCTTGCGCACCTCTTTGTCTATGGCTTCTGTCTGTCTGAAGCAAAGCTCCTTTTCTTCTGCCGAACTGGCCGGCACTCCGGCTTAACGTTGAGCTGGTGTGTAATCACCTCCTCTGGAATGCCCGGCATGTCGGATGCCAACCAAGCGAAGATTTCAGCGTTGGCTCGTAGGAAAGAAAGGAGCTAGCTGCGAGCCTCCTCCGGAAGCAGAGCCCTAACTTGGACAGTCCGCTCCGGGTCTTCTCCCAGGGGAAAGGCTAACAGGCGCTCGGTCGGTTTCCCCTCCTTGCTGAGTCCCGGGGGTCAAGTGCTTTTGGTGCAGGTGTGGGCATCACCCCCTGAGGGCTAGGGGCCATTGTGGCAGCATAGTGGTGGTAGGTTCTGCTCCCCATGCATCTCCCCGACCCCTTCGCTGGTTGGAAATCTCACGAAGAATCTCTTGGTGGAGATAACAGCGTCCAAAGATTAAGCCCAGGCCTTCCGAGGATAGCATTATAGGCGAGGGGCACCCGGACCATCAGGAGCTCATGAAGACTGTACTTTGGTGTAGGACCGTGCCGACCGTAACAGGAAGAGTGATCTCCCCCTCGACCTTCACGGAATCTCCGGTGAACCCCATCAGAGGATGTTGGCCCAGATGACAACCCAAGAGGGGGGGGGGGGTGAATTGGGTTCTTTAAAAAATTAGCCTTTTTAAAATAGTTTGCGAAAATGACAAATTCAAAGTAATAAAACTAGAATAAATAGAGAGTAGAGATAAGAGACAATCACGGCAAACACAAAAGATTTTATAGTGGTTCGGTGTACCTACACCTACGTCCACTCCCAAGATTCACTTGGGTCCACACTATAATCAAACTGATTACAGCAGAGTTGTTTTGCAAGCTCACAACTCAAACTTGTTGTTTTCCCGGGCGCACAACGAACCCAGCTGGTTTTCAAGGCTCACCAGCACAAAACCTAACACAAGCTTAACCAAGCTTGCACCGAGGTAAGACTACCTCACTAGTTCAATCCCCCAGATTGACTAGATACAAACAAATGAAATATGTTTTTCAAATACAAAGCTCCTTAATGAGCAATAATCAAATAAATAACAAGTTTAGAAAAGCCTGATTTGTAGATGGTTGGCTGGCTTTTCTTCTTTTCTTCTTCTCTTGCTAGGTTGAATCAAGCCTCAGCTCCGATTCTTCACAGTTGAAGCAGTTGAGAAGATTGAAAAGCAAGAAGCTGAACTTCTTTCTCCAAGTTGGGAAATCCACTTGATTTGAATGCTTTGGATTCCTCTTGAGCTTTTTGGAGTGGAGTGGATTTGAGCTAGAAGGTTTTCCTCTTGAGATTCAGGCTCTCTCTTTTTCGGATTTTTGAAATGGGATTTCTCTATTTCCGATTTTCTCTTTTTCTTTCTTTTTCCTTCTTTTTTGAACAATAGTCTTCCCTTTTTATAGATTTCTTTCAAACCATTTTTGGAAGAAAACTATCCGTTGGAGTGTACCTTGTAGCAAAATATATCCGTTAGAAATAAGGTAAAATAGAAATATTACCGTTAGAGCTGATCTGGCAATTTGATTTTTCGTTCCAGGTGGGTTGGAGTCGACTCTAACTTTTCTGGAGTCGGCTCTAACTCGAAATTAAAACGATATTTCTGGAGTCGTCTCTGACTTTTCTGGGGTCGACAAAAACTTTTCTGGAGTCGACTCTAACTTACCCGGAGTCGACTCTAGGTTGGGGCCAGAAAAATCGACGTTCTGCTTCTTCTGTGAGAGTCGACTCTAACAGTCTCGGAGTCGACTCTAACTCCGTGCCAGTTCCGGAGTCGGCTCTGTGATTCTCGGAGTCGACTCTAATGTCTGCAATCTTACCTTGACATTAGATTCGATCCAGAACACGATGTAACTCCTGATTTTGATCATTCAATAGACTTATAATCTGAAACACTTAATCAAAATCATTAGAGCCTCCATAGTTATACTCAAATAGTTTTGTTAATCATCAAAATCATCAATTGGGTCAACAATCTCCCCCTTTTTGATGATAACAAAAACTTTGAGTATATGCATTCAAAAATTCATTTGAACTAAAGATTATAGTCATTTTAAAGCTTAAACATTTTTAATAAGGATTTGATGCCAATATTCAAAATAAACTTTAAAATTGTGCATGAGTTCAATATAATCATCAATTATGAATTTTAATCTTTGTGCAGAAAATTGCAATTGAGCTTTTTGTTAAGCTCCCCCTGCATTGAATAGCTCCCCCTATGTATAAGCATCGAATTTTAACTGATTAAATTTCAAGTTATCTTGCATAAACAATTATTTCTCCCCCTTTCTTTATGCATATACAATTTTCATTAAAATTTTCAAGTCTTTCTTTCTTTGCATATTCATATTCAGCATATTCAACCATCTCTCCCCCTTTTTTGTTATCAGCAATAAGGAGAGTTTAGATAAAGAAAGTTAATAAAACATAGGGATTCAAGCAGTCAATATTTGAAAATGTGAAATTGCATTTCATAAGTAAGAAGCATTACATTGTTGATTCATGTACAATCCAAAATGAAATACATTAGATATTCAAAAACTTCCTAAGTACAAACTATCAAAATCAAAATCAAGGTCAGATGTGTTTGAATACAATTTTCTTCAAATGACCTATCATTTCCATACATCATCTTTTGTGATTTCTTAAAGTTTTCAAGACAAGCTTCAATTTGAGAGACTGCAAGGTCAATATCTTCTTCAGTTGACCAGTAGCATGAACATAAGATCCAGAACCATCAGCAATGCCTTCCATCCTTTCAAAATTTTATGAAGATCAGCAAAGGATTCAACAGAATTGCTTAAGGTAAAGGAATCATGTCCAGTCTCGAATTAATTCTTCCTTCAACTGATTAAAGTCTTCTTTTAATTGAGTAATTTCATGAGATCTCTGACTATCATACTCAGCAAGCAAAGCTCTGAGCTGACCAATTTGTTCATCAGAAATCTCCCAGAAGTTGCTATAGACTGATGTGGAGGTGAGGGAATAGCTAGGTCCGGCCTCTGAAGGTCCAGCTGAAGATGGTCCCGCAATAGATGGATCAGGGACAGATGGTCCCTCAGTGGATGGTCCTGTCTTCTACTCTGGTTTCTTCTGCTCTATCTCTTTCTGCTCTTTCCTCTCTTCCTCCTTTCATCCAAACACCATTCAATTTCTTGAAGCCCATCCGATGAATAGTAGAGATGCTATAGTAGTCAGTGTGTCTCAATTTTCTTAGTGGCTCATTCTCCATAATGAGCACACCTTGGCTTCTAAAGATTAAGTCAAAATCATACCATATGGCAGTGTAGATCTCTTCTTTGTAGCTGCCTCTGCCATATATCCAATCATCATGCCAGCTAAGTTGACTGGCCTTCCAGTAATTATGCAGTCCATCAAAAGAACGTCTCGCTCCGAGACATACTCAAACTTCCAATTTTAGGAAACAAGATTCTTCCACAGATATTATGAAGTAATCTGAGTTCCAAATTAATTGATTTGCAAGATTTCCTCAAACTCAGAACTTCTCTCCCTAACATCCTTGATCAATGCTCCTCTTCTATCTCATGTTGATATTCCATTAAACCATTGTAGGCATTTCCAATAAATTTCCAAGAATCTCAGGGTTATTGTCACTCTTGTTCCTCTTACATACTGATTAATCCACCTTCTCCTCTACTTAAATCATTGTAAAACTCTCTCACTAAGGGCAGGGTGTGGGATATCCAAAGAACAGATTTTCTCCCATCCCATTTCTTTCAAACTTCTTCCTAATAGTGAATCCTTCCGACTCAAAGAAATCAAAATCACCTTTCTTCCAGTTGTAATGGCCTTACCGGCTAATTGATCAACTTGGGAGAAGATGGTGAAGGGGGGAATCATCTTGAGTGGCAGAAGAGGAGGAAGGCGAGGGTTGCCTCCGAAAGTGCGTCTTCGTTGGAACGGTCGCTCCACCAATGAACCACGCCTCTTAGGTGCCATTGGAAGATTGGAATGAGTAATCAAGGGTTTTGAGGATTTGGGGAAGTTGGAAAGGCTTTGGAGCTTTTTGGAGAGGTTTTGGAGACGATGGAATGATTGGGGGTCGACTCCGCCTTTTTATTTTGACCTAGTTCCACTTAGAGTCGACTCCCGAAAACTGAGGTGTCGGCTCCGAACCAGAAAATCTGTCAGCGCCGAATTAGAGTCGGCTCTACAAAAGCCAGAGTCGGCTCTAATTGCCCAGACAGAACATCAAAAAAGAGGTGTCGACTCCACAAACTGTCAGGTCGACTCTAACAGTTTCAGAGAAAAAATTAATTTCAAGGATCTGAAACTATTCAAATTAATCATCAAATTCTAGATAAGTGTTCCTTAACAATTGGGGAAACAATGAATCAAATTTCTAGATAGATTTCCTTATTGAAATATAGATTTTCAAGAAATTATGAAGTCTAGATAGTTGTCCTTAAGAGTTTCAGAAAATATTCTAAAGGATCACAAACTCCTAATTCTCCTCTAAGATAACAAAATCTCTCTCACTCAAGGGTTTGGTAAAATATCAGCTAATTGATCATTAGTATTACATAATTCAAGACAAACATCATTATTGGTACATGTTCTCTAATAAAGTGATGTCTAATTTCAATGTGTTTAGTTCTTGAATGTTGAATTGGATTTTTAGTTAGATTGATTGCACTAGTATTATCACATCTTAATAGGTTTTATCAAGTGTGATACCATAATCTTCAAGTTGTCGCTTAATCCAAAGGATTTGAGCACAGCAACTTCCAGCTGCAACATACTCTGCCTCAGCAGTGGATATGCAACCGAATTTTGCTTCTTGCTAAACCAAGAGATTAAGTTACTTCCTAAAAGTTGGCATGCCCACTTGTACTCTTTCTATCTAATTTACAACCAGCATAGTCAGAATCAGAATAAGCAATCAATTTTAAGTTGAGTCTCTAGAATACCATAATCCTACATTTTTAGTTCCATTTAAGTATCTAAGATTCTTTTAACAGCAATTAAATGTGATTCTTTAGGATTAGATTGATATCTTGCACATAAGCAAACAGAAACATTATATCTGGCCTACTTGCAGTTAAGTAAAGAGTGATCCGATTATACCTCGATAATGCTTCTGATCAACCTTCTTACCTTCTTCATCTTTGTCCAGCTTGCATGAGGGACTCATTGGCGTACCAAGGGGTTTATTGATTCCATACCAAACTTCTTGAGTATTTCTCTTGTGTACTTTGTTTGGTTGATGAAAATTCCCTCTTTCTTTGTTTGATTTGAGTCCAAGGAAGAAGTTGAGTTCTCCCATCATGCTCATTTCAAATTCTCCCTGCATTAACTTAGCAAATCTTGACAAGAAGATTGTTAGTAGCACCAAATACAATGTCATCAACATAAATTTGAACTACAAGTAAATCTTTATCTTTTCTTTTCAAAAACAATGTTTTATCAACATTTCCTCTTGTAAAATCATTTTCAATCAAAAATTTACTTAGTCTATCATACCAAGCTCTAGGTGCTTGTTTCAAACCATATAATGCTTGTGCAATTTAAAAACGTGATTTGAAAATTCATGATCTTCAAAACCTGGTGGTTGTTCTACATAACTTCTTCATTTATTAATCCATTTAAAAATGCACTTTTGACATCCATTTGAAATAAATTAATGTTCATGTGACATGCAAATGCTAGTAATAGCCTAATGGCTTCTAATCTAGCTACAGGTGCAAAGTTTCATCAAAATCAATACCTTCTTCTTGATTATATCCTTTTGCAACTAATCTAGCTTTGTTTCTAATTACTATGCCATTTTCATCTAGTTTATTTCTAAAAACCCATTTTGATCCTATAACAGAATGATCTTTAGGTCTTTCCACTAATGTCCATACATTATTTCTAGTGAATTGGTTTAATTCTTCTTGCATAGCTAGCATCCAATTATTATCTTTTCAGCTTCTTCAATGGTTTTAGGTTCAATTTGAGAGACAAATGCAAGGTGATTACTAATATTTCTCATAGATGATCTAGTTCTTATTCCTTGAGATGGATCACCTATAATCAATTCCTTGGGATGACTATAAGCGTATCTCCAATCTCTTGGTAGATCTATATCATTATGATTAGTATTAATATCATCAGCATTAGGCGAATCATTATCTTTAACTTCTTGTTCATGATCTGAAGATACATCGATATTAAGTTTTTCAAGATTGTTTTCGAGAATGTTTGTATCTTCCTCATCATCAATCCTTTTGGAACTTGATGTTAAAGATTCATCAAAAATTACATGAATAGATTCTTCAACAATTAGGCTTCCTTTATTGAACACTCTATATGCTTTACTAGTTGTTGAATAACCTAAGAATATTCCTTCATCAGATTTTGCATCAAATTTACCTAAGTTGTTTTTACCATTATTATGAATAAAATTTACAACCAAATGCATGAAAATATTTAATGTTGGGTTTTCTATCATGCCATAATTCGTAAGGTGTTTTCTTTAAAATAGGTCTTATTAAGGCTCTATTTAGGATGTAACATGCTGTGTTAATAGCTTCCGCCCAAAAGTATTTCGGGAGTTTACTTTCACATAGCATGGTACGGGCCATGTCTTCTAGAGTCCTATTTTTCCTTTCAACTACTCCATTTTGTTGTGGGGTCCTAGGTGCAGAAAAATTATGATTAATACCATTTTCATTGCAAAAACTTTCAAATAAGTGATTTTCAAATTCAGTTCCATGATCACTTCTTAGAGACACTATGGTAGTGTTTTTCTCATTAGTTACTTTCTTGAAGAATTTCATGAATATCGAGAAAGTCTCATCTTTGTGAGCTAAAAACATTACCCAAGTGAATCTAGAGTAATCATCTACTATCACAAGACCATATTTCTTTCCTCCTAGACTTGTGGTTCTAGTTGGTCCAAAAAGGTCCATGTGAAGTAGCTCTAGTGGCCTAGAAGTTGAAACAATATTTTTAGATTTAAAAGAACTTCTTGTTTGTTTTCCAAACTGACATGCATCACATATTTTGTTATTTTCAAAATCTAATTTAGGTAGACCTTTTACTAAATCCATTCTAATTAGTTTTGAAATAAGGTGTGTGCTTGCGTGACCTAATCTTCGATGCCACAACCAACCAATCTCATTCATATTAGCATTATTAGCAACTAAGCAATGGTTATTAGTAGACAATTTGTCTAAATCAATCATGTATACATTGCCATTTCTATTTCCAATAAAAACAATGCTATTATCAATGGGATTAGCTACAGTGCATAAAGAAGATTCAAAAGATACTTTAAAACCTTTGTCACATAATTGACTTATACTAATTAAGTTATGCTTTAAACCATCAACATAAAGTACATTTTCAATAAATGTGGAGGGAGTTATTTGAATGTTACCAAACCCCAAGATTTGGCCTTTGCCATTGTCGCCAAATGTAACAACTCCTCCTCTCTTTTCTTCAAGGGTGATGAATTCTTCTTTGTCACCCGTCATATGTCTTGAGCAGCCACTATCAAGATACCACTTTCTTTTTGATCTCTTGGCCACAAGACATTCCTGCAATAAAATCAGACTTTATGTTTAGGTACCCAAGCTTTCTTGGGTCCTTCATGGTTAGTAGCAACAAATATTGTTCCTTTCGGAACCCATATTTTCTTTCCTTTAATATTCAGGTTTTTACTAGGTTTTAGAATTTTACATTCATAAGATTTATGTCCTGATTGATTACATTTAAAGCATGTAAATTACTTTGGCCAGCACTTACAAAAATATTTTTAAGTGATTTTTGTTTTCTTAAAGTGTTATATCCTAATCCGGCTTTGTCAAAAACTGCTTTTTGACTATTTAATAACATGTCTAATTTAATTGAGCTTAATGTAAACTTATCAACTATGTTTTTATGTTTTTCAACCTCATTCTTTAGTTTATCTTTTTCATTAGAGATTGACTCCTTTTCATTCATTAAAATTTCATTTTCAGATTTAAGTTTCTTAATTTCATTGTTAAGATTTTCCTTTTCTTGAATGAAAGTTAAGTTTTCATTTTTCAAAATCTTGTATTTCTTTTTCAAAACTTTGAAATCGCTAACAAGTTCATTAAAAGCATCAAAAAGTTCATCAAAGGCAAATTCATCGCAAGGGTTGTCGGAACTTACCTCATCGTTGTCGTCCGCCATGAAACATACGTTTGCGACTTCCTTTTGTTCTTCTTCTTCGGAAGAAGATTCCTCGCTGTCACTCCATGTCGCCATATAAGCCTTCTTTTTCTTTTTGTAGGCTTTCTTCAATTTTGGACATTCATTTCTAAAGTGCCCCGGTTTATTACATTCATAGCAAGTCAAGGGGTCTTTCTCTTTTTTTTGTCCTTGTCCTTATTTTTATCCTTTTCTCCTTCCCACTTAGCTCCAAATTTTTTCTTGTGGAAGGGTTTCTTTCTCCTCATAAATCTCTTAAATTTCTTGGCTAAGAGAGCAGTCTCATCATCATCATCATCATCATCATTGCTGCTGCTCTCTTCTCTTTTGCAGCTTTGAGGGCAATCATTTTCTTCTTCTTTGTGTCCTCCTCAACATGCTGCCTCATAGTCAGCTCATGGGTCATTAGGGATCCTAGAAGCTCCTCTAAGGGTAAAGTGTTGAGGTCCTTAGCTTCTTGGATTGCAGTCATTTTTGCTTCCCATGATCTTGGTAATGACCTAAGAATTTTTCGAACAAGTTCAGAGTTAGTATATGTCTTACCAAGACTTTTCAAACCATTTACAATATCTGTGAATCTAGTGTACATGCATGCAATGGTTTCAGATTGTTCCATATTAAATAACTCATATTTGTGAACAAGAATATTTATTTTGGATTCTTTCACTTG